>PVKA01031266.1:0-26434 GCA_004027165.1 Ctenomys sociabilis | reverse complement strand
CTTTCTGCTGTTGTTCCTTTGCTGCTGTATCTGTTACTTCATTCGTTGCAGCTGAGCTAGTGTCCTCTGCCCTTCCTGATGGACTCGAGGTCTGGGATTGCATTTTTCCCCTTTTCTTTGTCATTTTGTATAGCACTGATCTTTGACCTTTGGTGTAGAGCTTTGGTGCAGCTATAACCTTAGCTTTTTATGAGATTCAGGTGCCAGACTATTAAGTTTGAGATTTTCCAGGTATGCCTATCCTGGGTCTAGCTGTTGTGTTCAGTTCCTTTTTTGCTGCAGCTCCTTTGGTTCCCCTATGTTGGTTCCTGGGGTCAGCCCTCCTGTGTCAGGCAGGGTGTTCCCCAGGTGGGTGGGCCTGGGCTTTGGTGGGTTTTCTGGGCTCACAAAAGGATAGTGGATGATCTTATTCACTGAGTAGGCTGTACTGAGCCAGCCAGCTTGTGCTGGGTCCGGGTCTACAGGCCATAACCCAAGATGGCTGGGAAAGGTCCCTCTGGTGCAGTGGGCCTGGAGCCCTCACTCATAGGCCAGGCTGTGCTTGGTTTCGGTCCATAGCGTGGGACCGTGGATTGCTGAGAAATGTCCCTCCGGTGTGGCAGGCTTGGAGTTCTCACTCCAGGCCGACCTGCACTGGGTCTGGGGCTGTGGGATGGGACCAGTAATCACCTGGAAATGTTTCTCTGGCACAGTGTGCCTGGAGCTGTCACTGGGCCACAGGAGGTGATGGGCAGCTTAATCCCTGGGAAATGTATCTCAGGCACGACAGGTCTGTGGTTCTACACTCACTGACCTTTGATGCCCAGTGAATCATGGAAATTCCCACTCAATCAGTGGGCTTTAGGTCAGAGGATCCGGGGAGATGTTGGTGAGTGGGTCCTGAGGTTTCAGGCCAGTCACTGGCTTGGAGGGGTTGGGGACAGGGATCCGCGTAGTGCGTGTGGGAAGAAGCCAAAGGCTCACCTTCAGACTCACCACACTCTCACTGATCTGGGAAGCCTGGTGAGTCCTGTAAATTCGCTCTCTCTGGGCGAGCTTGGCACGGGAACCAGGAGGCCGCTGGAGACAGCCACTGTCTGTGGCCAGTCTCAGGAGCTTGTTCGGCGCGGGCGGGATGGAGCAAGATGGTGGAGTTTGCCTTGCTGTCTCTGGCCTGTCTCAGGATCTGGGCGGGCATGGGCAGGATGGAGGAGGATCTCAGGTTCTTAAACTACAGAGACAATATGACATTTATACATGCGAGTCTCACTTATTTCAATTATGACTATGGTCTCTATTAGATATTTTGAAAGGGAAAGAAACTACTCAAAAAGAAAGAACAACTGGAATAAGGAAAGGAAAAAAGAATAAAGAAAGAAACTATCATATCTATATGAGAGATATGATGATTACATTATTAATTTGCATTGGTTTATTGAAAGGAACACTTAATGTTTAAAACTTTTGACCACTTTTACAAGCTTATATCTGGTAACTTAAACAACTACTTTAAAGACAACAATATGAAACATAGCAACTATTGTAGAATTTATATCATCTTGTTTTTTGAAATTGTGTATCATTTCTAATGGTTCTTAAAATTCTTTAACTTCCCTAAAAGAAATGGTTCTTAAAATTCTTTTTTAACTTCTCTAAAAAAGAAAATGACATGCTCATCTCCATATATAGATAGAGATATGGAGATTTTTTTTTTTTTTTTGCAAAAAATCTAGTAGTAAAAATATCAAATAGTCTTCCATGAGGAAAAATACAATGGAAACAGAAATAGGAAAATCCCATAATGATAAACCTGGAGCTAATGTCACAAAAATGAAGAAAACAAAATTGCCATCAAAATAAAGTCAGTTGTTACCAGTCTTGTTCATTATAGTTTTTGAAATTTGACTGAAGCATTTGGGAGAAAAAAATAAATAAATATGTCTGACTAGAAAAGGAAAAAGTCAAGCTATCCTGACTTGTAGATTTTAGGCCATGTTCAAGGAAGATTCTCTCTAGCTAGGTGTGGTGGCCCAAGCCCACAAAATGCCAGCCTGTGCTTCATACATAGTGAGTTCGAGGCAGCAGAAACTACAGAAAAAGACCTTGCGAAAATACACATACACGCACCTGCATGCACACACGTGCTTGTACACAAGTCTTACATCTAATTCATTCAGCAAAGTTTCAGAAAATAAAATTAACCCATAGAAAAATGAAATGTGTTCAGTTCATCAGTAAAGAATAAACCAAAAAAATAAAAATAAATAAACCAAAAAATTGGCAGTGTGGTACACATCCATAATCCAAGCACGTGGGCACCGAAACCACAAATATCACTGTGAGTTCAAGGCCAACCTGGGCTATGTATGAAATTTAAGAGCAGTAAACAATATATCAAGACCCTTTCTAAAGAAAAAAAAAAAAAAAAACAAGAAAATTAGGGAGATACTGAGTACATAAATCAACAATCTAACCAAAATAGTACACAATTTAGTGACAGAGGGGCTGGTGAGATAGCTCAGCATTCTAAGAGCCCACTTAACACTTGAAAGAATCAGCAACTGGGATCGATTTTCCCAAAGGATCTGAAAACACTGTATCATAGTGATATATGTGTACCTATGCTTATAGCAGTGCAATGTGTGATAGCAAAATCTTGGAAACAGCCAAGATGTCCATCTCATGAGGAATGGTTGTAAAAGATGTGGTATTTCTATATAATGGAGTATTACTCAGCTATTAAGAATGATAAGTTTGAAGCATTTATACTGAAGTGGATGCCACTTCAACATATACTCATAAGTGAAATAAACCAGACACACATATGTAAATATCATATAGTCTCCCTAGTATAACAAGCGAAAAGCAGAAATACAAAAGGAAACATACAACAAGTAAAATCAATTGAGTCAGATAGGGCAATGTGAATGGCATATGCTGCAGGATACTAATCAGCTTTTCTTCTGGATGGTTATCAACCTAAGTTCACAAATCAGAGTTGGAGAAATAGTAGAGCCACAAGGTCAGCCAACATTTTGGCCCTAGCCTTTCAAGGTCAGCAAAGACTCAGGACATAGGAGAACCTGTACTGCAACATCATGAAACTCAGTTGAGCTCCAAATTTTCTGAAAAAGGAGATTATGGAGCCACAGAGGAAAGATATAGAAGTTCTATAGTGTGCCTGGGGAGAGTCACATGAAGAGAAAACTTTCTCTCAGGCTCTCACAGAGAGCAAACTGGTCAAGCATTGGCCATGACTCATCCACATGGATGACACAGACAAAGCATCTACGGAGTACAGGACTACAAGATAAACCCTGAGGGGACTTCACTGACCACATAAGAAACATAAAGTACATGTGTTGGTATATAAGTCTTGCTCTATCTAGGTCTTAACCATCCAGCAGGAAAGTATAAAAATGAAGTATACATCGCAGGGCCATAATATTAAGCTGAGCTGTAAATGGCTATGGTCGACAACTTCTTTAAATAACTCACTATTGTTGTGGAATGCTGGACTGTGTTGGATTGTGTTGTCGAGTTCAAGCACCTAAGTTAGTTGATTGACAATGGAGTGCTCACCTTTGGCAGGTGTAGACAAAGGAAGGGGTGTAGAAAGAAAAAAATCATGATGTGTGTGTATAGACAGTACAGTTGGGATAGATAACGCTGTGCTTCTATATAATCCTATGAGAGGCAAGATCTGCACTGATGGTAGTTGGACAGGATATTATGTGGGCTTTTAGTACTATGGTCATCCACTAGGAAAATAATTATTGAATTTTTGATATAATTCAGATATAAAAAATAAGATAAGTAAACAGCTACACTCTTAATTTACTGATAAGAGATATACGGTATAATAATGTCTGTAAGTATAATATCATGTATGCACCTTGTACGATACCAAAACATTATGGAAACAGTTTGCAATGTATTAATTTATTGAATCTGTCTTGTTAAGGTGTTTTAAAACTGTCTGATTGATATTTATACTTCAATAAAATAAGAAATAAATTTAAAAAAATAAAGAGCCCACTTAGGCAAGCTTCGGCAAAGTGCAGGGACCGAGGATCAATCCCCGGCACCACCTGCCATTCCAGCCCCATGCCCAGGGTGGGCTGAGTTGGCCACAAAAAAAAAAATCAGATTCAGTAATGGTAAGTATAAATCTCTGAACCAAGACACTCAGGAGGACATTTAAAAATATAATGATATCTGCTGTTCCTGGAAAGGCAGATCAGTAATGTCAAATGGCCATATTGCCCAGAATGGTATCGATTTAATAGAATTTCAAAAACAGTACCAAACATATTCTTCATAGAACTAGAAAATACAATTGTAAAATTGATCTCAATCCAGAAGATGAAGAATTGACAAAGTACTTCTTCACAAAATTCAAGGTAAGGGGAAATAGAGTCCTAAATCTCAAGTTGTATTATAGAGCTTCAATAAGAAAACAGAATAGAAGTGGCACAAAAAGAACATTTAGACCAACTGAGTATCAGACCCAGAAACAATGCAAAGAACACTGAGCCTCCTGACCTTTGAGACCTGGGAAAATATTCCTTAGACAAGACAAATAGTCCTAGGATCACTGTCTACTTGAAATATGAACCTGAACACATACCTCTCACATTGCACTAGAATAAGTGGTTCAATAACTAAAACATTAAGATACAAATATGGACTGTGTTAAAGGATAAAAAAGTAAAACTCTTGCCGATACAGACATAAGGAAATATGTCTTCGATAGAATCTCAATTTCATAAGAAATAATTCCAAGAACCATGTAATGAGATTATGTCAAATAGAAAAAGCTTCTACAAAACAAGGAAACAATTCAGAGAAGGAAGACTTAACTACAGAATAAAAATGTTGGTAAGAAATGTAATGTTTGTGGAACTAAAAATATATCAACATCCTCCCAAAATTAAAGATCCAACCCCAAAATGTGCAAGTGAAATGAATAGCCACTTCTCAGAAAAAAGTAGAAATTGACAATAAGCATGTGACAAAAATATTTTTTGTCTAGGCTATTGCAGAAATGGAAATTAAAGCACCATTGAGTTTTCATTTTATTCTAGAAATAATGGTCATGATTAAGACACCATATAACAAATGATGGTGAGGCTATGGAGTAAAAGGAACCGTTCTACACTGTTGCTGTGAGTGTTATTATTGCAACCTCCACTGAAATCAGTATGGAGATTTTGCAAAAAGCTTAACCTGGAAAATCTTTTTGATCTGGCACTTCCCCTTCTAGTTATTTTCCCCAAACAGTAAATGTCCTCAGATTACAGAGACACATGCATATATGATTGTGGTACTGTGGTTCATTTTGACCGAATTATTAAAGCAGCCCAATTTTCCAAAAACACATGAATGGAGAAAGAAAATGTGGCATACATGCACCATGGAATATTATTCAGTCCTAATAAAGGGTAAACAGAGGCATTTACAGGAAAATCAATGGATCATGAAGGCTAAAACATTGAATGAAATGAATCAAATGCAGAAAGACAAATGTTACGTAGTTTATTTTATATGAGATTCCCGAAATGTAAGTAATTTGGAGATATTTTAAGGAATAAAATAAGGAGATGATAGAAAATATATACTAATAAAAATACCAATTTGACAAACTTTGTTGAAAAGAAGATGCTCAAAGCACTAAATTGTTAATATGTCTTGTTTTTTCTCAATATTGGAAGACAACATATAAAAGTGATATTCTAGTCAAGAATAGGAAGCTTTTCCTTAGAGGCTCTCTCCTGTGGAGATTTTCTTTAAGTATTTTCCATGAATACACAGCTGCAAAAATCTCATGGTACAAATTTATGCCTATGTCTGATGAGTAGATGTAAGTCTTGGAGTGTTATAACTTCTTATACGGCTATAAAAAAGACTTAATAATTAATTCAATTCTCCACCAAAGCTTCAAAATTAGAAACAAAAATATATTAATGTTACCTAATTAAAACTCATTGTCAAATTTTCCTAGCACTTATCTCTTATAAACTCTTTCCACCCAATACTAATTATTTTTTTGTGGTTTGAAATATACATTTTGGTTCAAATTAAAAACTTATCATAATCTCATAATACTCTAAAGTGAATCTTAAGAAAATTTTATCACTCAAAAGTACTTGTACCCTTTTCTGTTATATATTCTCCAAGTGTGTCATCCAGTGTTGCAGAGAAAGCTTAGGTAATCATCATATTGTTGTCAATCCAAATTTGTACATTTGTTCTTCCCCTCAGAAGAATTTCAAGAGTGCTCAAGTCATGAATGGAAAGATAGTTGTAGTCATAAACACAGTGTTAAACTAAAAAGCTTTCATTACCTCTAATCCTAATGCATTGTTTTTAGAATGAGGTTTATTGCACAAATTTCTACTGTGGGAATAGATTTCAACTACTACATGCTTTGCTTTTTTTTTATAAAAAACATTCTTGGAGATTCAGTTTCACAAGATTTTCAGGCTTGCAAGTTTGGCTTTGCTTTGTTTTTGAACAAGATGTATGAAACAAATCAGTGTTTCACATTTTTCACCTCATGTATTTTAAAAGGTGTTATTGGTTTCTCTTCACATTTTGTTTTGCTTTTCCTCCAACTAGGTGGTTACTTTGTGGTTTATGCCTGATTTTAGATCTTCTGACATGGATAATCCATCATTGCCCTATTTAAATTTTTTCAGTTCTCTTTTTCATTTTGTCTCATAATTTGCAATGCAATGTAAGGGTTACTTTTTTCAAAAAATCATCTTATACAAATACACTTTATATAAAGTTCTGATAAAGTTTAGTATATTTTATATTTCAAAATTATACAAACAACCTTTGCCTTTTCAAAGTCACAGATCAATTTTATTTCAGAAGTGTTCCACTTTAAAATTTCACTCAATGTTTTTGTAAATAAAACATAGTTTAATGATTCACAGACAATTACAATGAAAATAACTTGCAGTAATGTTGCACATGTCATGATTTTAAATTCAAAGTTCCATTGTTTCCCTGCATACAGTTGACCTAAATATCTATTGAAATGGCTTCAATTTTAAAAAAATTATGTATTTGGTACAGGGTCTTACTACTCAGTTCAGGCTCGTAGAGACCCTCCTGTTTTCAGTCTCTCAAGTGCCTGGATTACAGGTGTGGGCCACCATGTCACAATTCTGTCACACACTCAGAATGCCCCAGGGGTGGTGCCAGTGTGTCATGTGGGTCCCTGTATTTGCCTAAGCAGGCGCTTAGTCCGCTGAGCTATCTTGCCAGCCCAAAGTGACTTCATTTTTATGCTAAGAATAAATCAACTGGCCCAATACTTACAAATTTAGTGTTAGGGATCGTAAAGCATTGTACTCATTTCTGAGTCTGTGCTAAAAGTAATCCTACCCATGCCTTTACTGTAACTTCATAGCAAGTTGAAATCCAGTGCTAAAAGATCTTTGATGCTCTTATTTTTCAGACTATACAAGAACATTACCAGAAAACATTCTATAATTCTAACGCAGAGTTAATCTACAAAACTCACAGACTGATATATTTATGACTAGAATGTCTCCCAGCCAGTGAACAGGATGCATTACTCAATTTTGTTTTGTTTTGTATTCATTTTCCTCAGGGTTTTGTTGTAATTTTCTGCTTAGAGATATTGCACATTACACCTTCAATACATGCCAAATATTTTGTTTACTAGGTGCTATTTTATGTTTTTTATTGTTGTCTATTTGTTTCTAAAATAATATTTAGATAGACAGTGCCTTTTACCACACTCCATGTTTTCAGTGAACTTGATAAATTTCCAAGTTATTCCTAGTATTTTTGTGTACTTCTTTTTTTATTATTTTTATTGAAGATCAAATAGCAATGAGACACTTTCAAGACAAATGAACAGGACAGCTTTGACAAATCAATACATTGTAAAATGTTTTCGTAACGTTTTGGTGTCATATAAGGTGCATACATGATATTATATTTAGAGGCATTATTATAGCACATGTCTCTAATCAGTGAATGAAGAAAGTACAGTTATAACCTATCTTATTTTTCTACAGCAGATTTATATTACAAATTCGACAATTAACACTCTCTACCTTGTTATCTCCCCAGTGTCTGTCCATATTACCAGAAGCCAATATAATATCTTGTCCAACCACTATTAGTGCAAATCTTGCTTCCCATAAAATTATGCAGAAGCACGGCATATTTATACTGACAGTACTGTTTATACACACACATCATGATTCTTCCTTTGTATCCCACCCTTTTTTTGTCTAGACCTGTCAAAGATGGACTCTCCATTGTCACTAAAACAATTTAGGTTCCTAAACTCAGTAACACAATCCAACATTAATTGGAGTTAATTAATAGTGAGTTATCTGAAGAAGTTGTTGACTATAGCCATTTACAGCTCAAGTTACTATTATGGCCCCATAATATATAACTTAATTTATGCTTTTCTCCTGGATGGTTAAGACTGAGATAGATCAAGACCTATATAAGATGTAGCTTTTGTTTTTGATGAGGACACTGAAGTCTGCTTAGGGTTTATCTTGTATTCCTGTACCTTACTCTGTAGATCCTATGTCTATGTCATCCATGTAGATGAGTCACAACCAATGCCTGACCAGTTTGCTCTCTATGAGAGCCTGAGAGAAAGTTTTCTCTCCATGTGACTCTCCCCAGGCACACTATATGTCATCAATCTCTTTCTTCTGTGGCTCCATAATTTCCTTGATCAGAAAATTTGGGGCACATCTGAGTTTCATGATGTTACAGTACAGGTTCACCTATTACCTGAGTCTTTGCTGACCTTGAAAAGCTAGGGCCAAAATGTTGGCTGGCCTTGTGGCTCTTCTATTTCTCCTACTCTGATCTGTGAGCTTAGGTGGTTAACCATCCAGAAGAAAAGCTGATTAGTACCCTGAAACATATGCCATTCAGTTTGCCCTAACTATCTGACTCAATTGTCTTTAATTGTTGTTATACATTTCTGTTTGTATTTTTCTTTTGCCTTCTTATATTAGGGAGACTATATGATATTTGCACATGTCTGTCTGGTTTATTTCACTTACGAGTATATGTTCAAGTGGCATCCACTTCAATATAAATGCTTCAAGTTTATCATTCTTTATAGCTGAGTAATACTCAATCATATAGAAATACCACATATTTTTCAAACATTCCTCATGTGATGGACATCTTGGTTGTTTCCAAGATTTTGCTATCACACATTGTGCTGCTAGAAACATAGGTGCACATATATCACTATGATATGTTTTCAGTTCCTCTGGGAAACTTCCCAGTAGGGGGATTGCCGGCTTGAATGGGATTTCCAGTCTTACTCTTCTGAGGAGTCTCCGTACTGACCTCCACAATGGTTGTCCCAGTCTACATTCCCACCAGCAGTAGAGAAGTGTTCCCTTTTCCCACAACCTCTCCAACAATTGTTGTTGATTGATTTCCTTATGATAGCCATCCTTTCTGGAGTGAGATGGTATCTTAGTGTTGTTTTTATTTGCATTTCATGGATGGCTAGCGATGTGGAACATCTTTTCATATATTTATTTGCTTCTTTAATTTCATCCTCTGAGAAGTGTGTATTCATCTCAAATGCCCATTTCTGAATTGGGTCTTTAAATTTGAGCGCTCTGTTATATCTTAGTTCTTTATATATTCTAGACAGCAGACCTCTGTCTGATTGCTTATTAGTTAGGAATTTTCAAAATTTGTTGGCTGTCTTTCACTTTGTTGACAATTTCTTTTGATGTGCAGAAATTCCTCAAAAAGAGATGATCCCAGTTTTTGATTCTTGCAAGTATTTCCCGTGCAAATACATGTTTGTTCATGAAGTCTTTACTGACCCTTATGTCGTCAAGAGTTCTTCCTACTTTCTCTTCCAGGAGATTGAGTGCTTCTGTTTTAGTGTTTAGATCTTTAATCAATTTTGATTTCAGCTTAGTGCATGGTGATAGAGCTGGGTCAAGTTTTACTTTTCGGCATGTAGAAAGCCAAGTTTTCCAGCACCATTTGTTACAAAGGCTATCTTTCTTCCCGTAAGCTTGTTTGGTCCCTTTGTCGAAGATCAGATGGCTGACTGTCATCGTATATGCTCCTGCGTCTTCTAATCTATTACATTGATCCTCAGGTCTATTTTGTTGCCAATACCATGTTGATTTTATCGCAGTGGCTTTATAGTATAATTTCAAGTCAGGAATTATGATGTCTCCTGCCTTGTCGGCCACAATTGCCTTTGCTATTCTAGGTCATTTTTGGTTCCAATTACATTTGAGGAACAATTTCTTTAGGTCTGGGAGGTATGTTGGTGGCAGTTTGATAAGGATTGCATTAAATCTGTACATCAATTTTGGGAGTATGGCCATCCTCCCTTTGTTGGATCTTCCTATCCAGGAGCATGGAATATCTTTCCATTTTCTGAAATCCTCTATGATCTCTTTTCGCAGGGTGCTGTAATTTTCTATGAAAAGATCTTTGACTTCCTTGGTTAAGTGAATTCCAAGATATTTCATTTTCCGCAGTGCTATTGAAAAAGATATTGTTTCTATTGTTTCCCTTTCAGTGTGCTTGTTATCTTTGTAGAGGAATGCTATTGACTTTTGAGTATTGACTTTGTATTCTGCTAAGCTACTGAATTTCCATATCAGTTCTAGTAGTTTCATGGTGGAATTTTTGATACTTTCACGTAAATTATCATGTCTGCAAATAGTGATAACTTCTTCTTTACCTATTTTTATCTCTTTTATGTCTCCCTCTTTCTAACTGTTGTTGCTAATGATTCCAACACTATATTGAATAGAGGGGGTGATAGAGGACATCCTTGTCTTGTACCTGATTTAAGAGTTAAAGATTTTAGTTGTTCACCATTTAGGATTATATTTGCTTTTGGGTTGTCATAGATGACTTTTATCAATTTAAGGTAGAGTCCATCTATGCTAATTTTCTGTAGGACTTTGAACATGAATGAGTGTTGGACTTTGTCATAACTTTCTCTGCATCAATTGAGATGATCTTGTGCTTTTTAGAGTTCAGTCTATTAATACAGTGTATTACATTTATAGATTTTTGAATACTGAACCATTTTTGCATCCCTGGGATGAATCCTGCCTGGTCATGGTGTACAATCTTGATGATTTTCTGTATTTTATTTGCTAGGATGTTACTGAGTATTTTTGGGTCTATGTTCATGAGGGAGACTGGCCTGTAGTTCTCCTATTTGGTTGTGTCTTTCCCAGGTTTTGGAATCAGTGTAATACTTGCCTCCAGAAATTATTTTGGGAGGACTATTTCCTTTTCAATTTCATTGAAGAGTTTGAGGAGTGTATGGATTATATCTTCTATAAATTTCTTGTAGAATTCAACTGTGTATCCAATCAGGACCTGGACTTTTCTTTGTCAGTAGGCTTTTTATTACATTTCGTGTTTCATTGGGTGTTATTGGCTTATTGAGAGTTGTTATATCTTCTTGGTTCAATTTTGGTAATTTGTACCTTTCAAGGAATCTTCATTTCTTTTGTGTCTTCTATTCTGTGAGAGTAAAGACTCTCGTAGTAACTATTAATAATCTTTTGAGTTTCCACTGGGTCTGTGGTGATTTCACCCTTTTCATCCCTTATTGCATGTACTTGAAATTTTTCTTTCCTCTTTTTGATGAGATTGGCTAGAGGCTTATCAACTTTATTTAGTCTTTTAAAGAACCAACTTTTTGATTTATGGATTCTTTGAACTGTTTTTTTTCATTTCAGTTGAATTAATTTCTGCTCTAATCTTTGTGATTTCTTCCTGTCTTTGTGCTCTGGGTTTCATTTGCTCTTCTTTCTCTAGTTGTGTGACATGCAACATTATGGTGTTTATTTGTTCCTGTTCTGTTTTCCTGATGTATGAGTTCATAGCTATGATTTTCCCTCTAAGAACTGCTTTCATCGCATCCCATAAACTCTGGTAAGTTATTCTTGAATTTTCATTGAATTGTATATATTGTTGAATTTCTTGCTCAATTTCTTCTGTGACCCATTGATTGCTGAGTAGGGTGTTCTTTAGTTTCCAGGAATTTAAGGGGTTTTTCTGGTGTTGTTTTCAGGGCTATAGATCCAGTGAGATCATGTCAGCCTCTGTCTTCCCTTTTAGCTTTGCTGTCATTTTTAAGTTAAAGCATAAACTAAACAATAACAATAAAATACCCAGGAAATAGACTAGAAAATGTGCAACCCGGATACAGGAGCAATAACTGCTTGACCACTGAAAACCACTGGCTACAACCTAGGCCACAAAATCCATGTTCAAAACCTTTATTATAATAAGAGTGAATTTGATTTTAAAGGACACAAAATGGATTCTCAGAGTGGGAACCCAAGGACACTCACAGTCCACAACAGGAACAAAAATGAAGAGAAATAGAAGAAATTGAAAGCTTTGAAATCTATGGTTAGAGAACATAATGACATGGCCCATGTAACCTTCACACTAAATGTTATTCAACCACAATTCCTACTATAATGCCATATGTTCAACTTGTGAGTGAAGCAAACAAGACCAATGTGCAAACATAGACTGTATTTTAAGGAGACAAAGAAAAACTTTTGGAATAATCAGTAAGAGAAATTAAACTAAACCTAATTATTATGTTAGCAAAAAGTGGCGAGGTATAATGTGAGTAGAGAGATAAAAAAAAAAATCTAAAAAAGCACTCAGAAGAAATGTGTGGAAGGAGTAGTATAAGAGAAAGGAAGAATGCTTTGCATGCCTCATTAGTTGATTTATGTGACTGAGGGAAATATCAGAGAGCTGAAAATAAGTCCATTAAAATTTCCTACACTGAAATCGAGTATACTGATTAAAAGATGTCTTTCCAAAAGGAAATGTTTGGATTTTTTTTGAAGATCACGAAATTTAAATATTTATTTTCAAAAGCCCCAACACACTGGAGTACACTTCTCTTAGAAACAGGTTACAAGACTAATAACTAGTGAATAAACAATACAATTTATATCTGTGATGCTGTTGTCCTAGAAGATTTTAAACAATGATTCTACAAACTTGTTGCTTTCACATTTACAAAAATATTGATTTGATCCATGGTATGAATTGCAAAATTATTTTCAGAGCTCCATGGATTATAAACTATAATTGAGTTTCAATTACATAGCAGGCAAAATATTTAACTGAATCATTGCTTCCAAATACAATACATTAAAAGAAATTGTTATTAAAAAATTTATGGTAATTTAAAATGTAGATAGCAAAACTTGACAAAGGCACAAAATAATTTTTCAAAGAAGTTACAGTTGTACTTTAGTAGAGGTGATAATGTAATTGCATGCTCTCTTTAAAGTCATAAAAAGTAGTGAATGGGAGGTAAGCAATAGTAACACTGAGTAGAGAGCACCTGCAAAGATGACATATCTGTTATCAGTATGTTTTATTTTTCATTTTATTTTTATTTCTTTATTTTTTATATATTTAGTACGGGGTATACAGGGTCTCATTGCATGGATAGGACTCGTAGTAATCCTCCTGTTTTAAGCCTCTGAAGCACTGGCATTACAGGCATGAGACACCATACCCAGTCTCATACCCCATTTCAGCAAGCCCTGGGGATGGGGCCGACATGGCAGGGATCATACTCCAGCCTCTGTGTCCTGCCTTAGTAGGTGCTTTAGTCCACATCCACTAGCAATTTTATCGTGAATAAGTGCAATAGTTGAAACAGATTTAGGTGTTCTCTGTTGATAGATGTTTTAAAGCTTATCTTATGTTTCAACAATGTTAATCATAACACTGTGAAGTCATTAGAAACTTAGGCATTAAAACTACACAAAGAGAAGTCAATTAAACAGAAAAATGTCAATTATTATCAAGCATTTGAAGGGCAGGAGTCTTTCAAACCATAAATAGGTGCGACCACACTGAGTGATCATTGGCCCATTCTGGAGGGCCTGAGCACAGCGCTCCTTTCTGCCTGCCTATTCTTATGGTCTACACAAAATCAATGCATGTATTTCATCAACAGATGTTCTGGAGATAGCAAATTAGCCATGTCTAAATAGCAAAAAAATCTACAAGGAGGTGAGGCCTGGGAGATAGCTCAGTAGAATAAGTGTTTGCCAGGGAAAGTCAAAAGGCCTGAGTTTAATCCTGGGTTTTGAAAAAAAAAAATCTAGGAATGCTGGACTGTGTTGGATTGTGTCATCAAGTTCAGGCACCTAAATGGGTTGAATGACAATGGAGTGCCCATCTTTGACAAGTGTAGACAAAGGAAGGGGTATAGAAAGGAAGAATCATGATGTGTGTGTACGGTCAGTGCAGTTGGGAAAGATAACGCTGTGCTTCTACATAATTCTACGAGAGGCAAGATTTGCACTAATGGTTGATGGACAGGATATTATATTGGCCTCTAGTACTACGGACTACCACTAGGAAAATAACAAGGTAGAAAGTATTAATTATTGAATCTTTGTTATAATTCAGGTATAAAAAGTAAGATATGTAAACAGTTACATTCTCTTAATTTACTGATAAGAGACATCTGCTATAATAATGTCGGTAAGTATAGTATAATGTATCGCACCTTGTACGATACCAAAACATTTTGAAAACAGTTTGCAATGTATTAATTTATCGAATCCATCCTGTTAAGGTGTCTTAAAACTATCTCGTTGATATTTGTACTTCAATAAAATAAAAAATAAATAAATAAAAGAAAAAAATCTACAAATTGGAAAATCTAAATTTTGTGGTATATTTTATTTGATTTATCTGTTGCATAATGATGAAAGTATATGAACAGAAAGCATATGAATAATATATCAGATAATATACTACTGAACAATCATTCAAGACATAGCAAATCTACTGCACATATAACCTGAACTCATGGCTTTATTTACAAGCTAGTTACTTGATATGGGGAAGGAAGAGAATTATTATGCAAGAAGCAGCGTGAGGTTGCTGTGTTGTATGCAGTGCTGATTGTATTCCATTTCTTAAAAAGGGCTGGCCAGAATATATGGCTTGTGTTGTACAACTGACACTTGTGAACTTTCTTTGTGCGTGTTACAGTCATATAAAGCAATAAAAGAAAGAAATCTATTGTTCTTTAAATATAAGTGACTAATTTCATGTTTATCTAACTTAACTTCCTAGTGCATACAATATCAAAGTGGGGATTGATTAACATGAGTTAACTTCCTATAATTTTAACTAGTGATACATTTTCCAATCAATCAAATCAATTTTCCAAACCTTATTCATCAACGATAGGATGAGGAAGAAGTGCTTCCCTGGCAAGCGCAAGGGCCTGAGTTCCATCCCTGGTTCTGAAAAAAAAAAAAAAAAAAAAAAGCTATAACATGAAATGATTTCAAGTTTCTTTCAGGTTTAAAATTTCATAACAAAACCTGCCTAAATATCTTTAAATCAACTCATTAAAATTCTCATTTCTGGTGCTGGGCTGATAGCTAAGCTGACTAGAGCATTTGCTTACACAGAGCGCAGCACCTGGGGTTCGACCCCGGATGTGCCATGTTGCCCCGCCCCCAGGGCACGCTGAGACAGCGACTCTGAGTGGGTATGGTTGCACACAACTGTAACCCTAACTCTTGGGAGGCTTAAAACAGTAGAATTGCTAGGAGTGGTGGTCTACATACTGAGACCCTATAAACCCTGTCTCAAATACAGGAGGAAAATTTTTTTTATTTCTATTGCAACTTTAACTTAAATACTAAATACACTGCTCTTTTAAAGTACACTTTAAAATCAACTCACCTAAAGAATACAAAGAGAAAAGAAAGCAAACCATTAGAAAGTACTGGATTTGCTGATCTTTTATTATCACTAAAGACTTACAAAACTCCAAAGGATTCATAGAAGGAGACACCTGATCTATTTTATCAAGGGTGGTTAACACTTAAAAAATCATATGGTAATCTAGGGCCCAGTGCTATCATGAGTTCAATATATGGAGAGACCTTCATACCTAGATTTCCAATGAACTAACCTAGGTTCTTTTCATATCCAATGGATACAGTACTTAACATGTGTGCTTTAAAAAAATTATTATAGTGACTAGTTCTACTGGATTACCAAGTACCATCAATCTTCTCTTCCTTATCATTTGTAAATAACATGTATGACTCAGTTTTGCAAACACTGTTCTCTCAAGATTTTGATTTGTTATTAATCCACATATATTTTCTACTAT
This sequence comes from Ctenomys sociabilis, assembly GCA_004027165.1. Taxonomy (NCBI): domain Eukaryota; kingdom Metazoa; phylum Chordata; class Mammalia; order Rodentia; family Ctenomyidae; genus Ctenomys; species Ctenomys sociabilis. Next base: position 10,233 of record PVKA01031266.1, on the reverse strand, counting down.
AAGGAGAAAAGATTATATTGGATGGCTTTTGTTTCCAGCAACAAAATAATTTTCTGCATGACCAGCATTAATGTAGCATGAGAGGTTTTAATATGAGGCAATTATTTTTAAAATTAAACCCTAAATAGAATTCAGATCATAGCAATATGGGAGAGATGAGCACAAAATCATGAGTCATTTAGAAATCCATTATTCCAGCTAGGTATCCTTGCTGTGGACCAACAAATCAAGAAAACGTAACTGCACCAGAAAATATTTTTACATCTTCCTGAAACCCACATGCAAGCTGAAACTGACAAGATGATACTCCCATTTTATAGCATTTCTTAATTTAAGGTGCTGGGTTGCTTTCATCTTTGCAGTAGTCTTTGTTCCTAATGAGTCAAAGAAACATTTGTGAGACAGAAATGATGGTAAAGCTTTACATACCTAACACAAAATGCTAGTATTTGCATTTGGAGAATCACTAATAATTTAAAGTGAGTGGGAGTAAAATTAAATCATTGACTACACTGTGGGAAAAAGCCTCCTGGTAGTATTTTCATGTATTCATAGTGATTTGTGTGAAGCCTGAGGGTTGACTTGAGTATTGGATATGACAGCTAATTTGAGTTAAGGGAAGGGACTGCTCAGAGGAACTGGGACACAGGAGGGAGGCCTGGCCTGGCCTGGCAGGGCACCTCTCTCTTCAGCTCTTCTCTGCTTGCTGGCCACTTTGAGTGTGTGGCTTTCCTTTCACCAGAACCTTACACTATGCTGTTCCTGTTTGGAGCCTGCTGAGCTAACATAAACTTCTCATTCATTAAGTTTCTGTGCTGGCCATTGTGTTCCAGTGGCAAAAAAAGAGGAGACACCACTGAAGCTGAGAGAACTACAATGCTGATATCTGCAGGATCTCTGGGTGCCAGCAGTCACGTCTTTTACTTGCATGTGTCCTACTCTGAAGACAGAAACCCATCATTGGTTGATCTAGTTCAGGCTCTTCTTCAGTAGTAATAGAAAGCCTAATGAGGCTTTCTATTTTAGGATCATGTGATTTTTAAAGAACAGAAATGAATAGCAGACAGGGAGACAGCTTGGCAGCATAGCACCTGGATGGCAAGCTCAAGGTCCTGAGTCCCACCTTTGGTACAAAAAAAGCAAGCAAGCAAACAAACAAACGAAAAAAAAACAGAAATGAATAACCCATATACCTAGCTGAAAAAGAAGAGGTGGAAAGGACAAGCTGTGAGTGAAAGAGAAGATCTTGTCCTTCTACAATGAGCTGTTTTCATAAATCCCACAATTACTTAGTACATGCCTGCATTGTTCTCTAATAAAATTCCTCTCCTACCTCTATTGTCATAAGAGTGCTTCAGTACGTAAGACTAAACATTTTCAAATATTTCATTTTAACATGAAAGTATATGCAGTGCATCAATTTCTAACTTTGACAAATAATTTTGCAGTTGAATGATTTATTAAACTGTACTAAGAAATTAGCACTTATTTAATTCTAACAATGTAGCACTTGTTGTGTTAAATATTTTACATGGAAATGCACAGTGGAATTTATCCTGACCAAACCATTTGGAATAGCTCCGTTCTGCTGAGCTCCAAATCATGTATCCCCCGTGCTTCTTGCTTGTAGACCTTTGTCATAGTTTTTGCTGATTGTTATACCACTAAAAATGTCTATCAATAAATACTTATCTGTTGGGGCTGGGAAGATAACTCAGCAGTCTAAACCTCTCTGTGGCAAGGGCAAGAACCTGGGTTTGGACTCCAATACCTCATGCTGTAAGAGTTTGATCTCCCTTACCACAAGCCATGCTGGCCTTGTGCTTTGTGGACCAATGAAATCAGGCATAGTGGTGCATAACTGTAATACCAGTGCCAGGGAGGCTGGGACAGGAGGATCACTGTGAGTCTGAGCTGCATAACAAGAGCCTGTGCCAAACAAAGAAACAATCAAAAAGACTTGTTTGAATGGAAATAGATAGTTGCTAATCACAAACACTAATAAAACCTTTGCTATAAGCTATTCAACTTTAATTTCTACTTCAATTTCTTTTTGTAGTTATTACTGCATGTTTGCAGTCAATAATTATTACATTTCTCTTAGAGAGTTGGTATATGTACATTGTACATCATAATTGTTTTGCCAACTTGTCCCTTTTATTCTTTCCCATCCTTCTATCCCTTAGACACTTGCCACTTAAAACAAAATCTGATCTCCCTATGAGCTATTATCTTTTATTTATCTCTTTCTTTTTATTTCAAGCTTCTCATATAAGAGAAACCATATGATATTTAAGTTTATAAGTCTGATTTATTTCACTTAATATGATGATATCAAGGTACATATATTGTCTTCCTCCTCTGATAAAATTATTTTACAATCTAAAACAAAAATAAGTAGATTATTCTCTGCCAATCACACAGTTTTTAAAAGAACTACAACTCCTTGTGGTTGTTAGCATTTGCATGACTTTTCTTAGAAGTAAACTCTAGCTATTTCTTACCTGCTGAGGTTCAGTTAAAATAAAAGTATTGACATTATTCACTAATTTTTCTCTTGCATTACATATTATTTTTCCAAAATGTGGGTGAAGTGTTCATATATTAAGAATAATTGCCCCTTCTCTGTTATGTAAATGAAAATATTTTTCCTGACCCTTGAGCAGAATGGAGCTATTTCAAATGGCTTGGTCAGGATAAATCGCTCTGTGCTCTTTGATGTAGAATGTTTAACAGAACACCTGCTACCATGCTAGAATTAAATAAGTGTGAATAAAGCATCGCAGGCTGATACGAGTGTAGTTCTGGACTCGGTGACAGAGAGCTCTAAGCCACAAAGTGCAGAGTCTGAAGGAGCAGTGTCCATGACACAGACCCTGACTACTTGTGAAGGTGAAGCCTCCTGACACCAGTGAAGGCCACCGAACCTCCCACACCAGAGCACCTGGCACCGAAAAGCAAGCCTGCTCTTTGCTTGAGCAAGCTCGCGACAGAGAGTGTCACTGTCAAAGTGCACTGCAGAAGCTTGCACCCGGGAAACGCAGAAGGTTGGAAGTTAGCATCGCTGCCTGTCCCCTGGGACAGCACAGAGAGACGCAGTGCCAGGGGCTGAGAGCATTAGGAAGAGCGCTGCATCCTTCCTCGGGAGGGCTGACGATCCTGCTTCCTCAATGGATGGAAGGCCATCCAGTGCCCTCCTTGGGCTTCCGCATAGGCATAAGGCTCGAAACCCTGCATCCAAGTCTCCCAGGGCAGTTCTTCCCTGGGAGGCCAGCAGGAGCTGTTGCTGACCTGTGATTTCGCAAGGAAGAGGGCGATGGATGCCAGGGCCCACGTGACTAGACACTGGGCTGCAACTCGTGCTTTAAATAAGTGTGAAAAGGAAAAGGAAAATGTGTAAATCAGAGAGCTTGCATAATAAAGCTGCCATAAAGTAAATAGCACTCCTCTGAACAATTCATTTGTAATCTTTGCTAAATGTGAAGCATGATTTTTAGGCAGGGTACTCACACTCCTGGCAAGAGGATAATTTAGTTGCCAACAACTTATACAGATCCTGCTTTTCAGACTTCTTTAGTTCGATTTCCTTCATGTGCTTGACAGTAGTTTATAATTTATAGAATTAAAACTTTTGAAATGTATGACCAACTGTAATATTTAAGAACTCAAGGGAAAAATTAAGAACTCTTTTTGTCTTTTAAACTTATAAAATCACTTCTGTTTTTAACGGAATACACAAAACGTCCAGGGGAGCTATAGTTAAATGATATATACATGATAGCATAAATGTAGAACTTTTAAGATTTTTATCAATATTTGTCTGATTCAGGATAGATTAAAGTAATTTTCATGTCATCATCAATTTCATTCCTCAATCTTTCAAAAAACGCATGAACTGAAACATACTTAGTGAAAAGATTTTATTATGAATGTAGTTGGGCTATGACAGGTGTGCACACCCAAACACAAATTTGGGATTATTTATAGCTGCAGAGGAACTGCATATATTAACTTTATATAAGCATGTATCCAGGGAACATCAATAGTATCCTTTCTGGAGCTTGATTTCACTCCTGAAAATGGAGGAAATGGATATGTGCACAAACTGAATGTTATGTGGCTATTGCCCGGGTACACTTTATGTCTTATAGAATAGAAGAAAACAAGATTATAATACTTTATTTTGCTTAGTTCTGTGAAAGAAAGCAAGAAAATTAACAGTTACTTCACTTTAGGTGGAACATGTCAGATACAACTTCTAATGAAATTTATAAAATGTTCTTATTTGCCTATTAGCCAAAAAAATTATTTCTTGACAATTTTACTGAAAATAAAGTCCAATTTTAAATTTAATTTACAAAGCTTTTCATATTACACATAAAATGGTCAAGGAAGCATAACTTTAAAAATTAAGCTTAATTGCCTGGAAATGCCTAAAAGTGGAAAGTAATTTCATTGACACTGAAACTGTTGCCCAACACTTCCTATCTTTTAGGAGCTTATGTAATACAATCTATTTCGTTAAGATTTAATCTTCTGAAACACCAGTGTATAGAGATGAAGTTGTTAGATAACAAGCAATGTCAGAGGATACTGGGAATCCTTAATGCCTGTGAATCCCTGAGTGAGATTTCATTGGAACATGACAATAGTCACTGTCATTGAAGAGTACCTAGGAAGAGATGACTTTCACAGGAACTAAAATCTCTGGACATTGGGTTCCTTAACTTAATAGGATATAATGTGCTGCCCTCAGGAGACTGGAACAAAAGCAAAAATAATTTTACAACTCTTTGAAAAATGTGTGTCTCTGTTCTTCGTTATGTTGGCTAATTTTGACATGTCAACAAGGCTTGAGTAGAAACCACCTCACAAATTAGTAGATTTAGGGTGTTTCTTTAGATGAGGGACATGTACGGCAGCAAACTGAGGACAAGAGCATTCTCAGATGTGAGCATGCTCTTTTTGGGAACAGACTGCCATTCTTCATTATTGCTTCTGGAGATGGTTGTCCAGTTTCTTCAACCTTTCTAGAGAGATACTTTAGCTTTGAAAAGTAAATTCACAGAGCTGACTCTATAATGGGCTTCCACATGTTGAAACCCCAGTTGCTACGAGATTTTTTGGCTCTCCAAGATACACTGTGTGTTCTTCCATCTCTGATCCTGTAAATCTTATTTTATTTATACCTAATAAAATCCTTTAAATAAATATTTGTGGTATTTTACAATGGACAGCTAAAATTCACAGGGATTACAATCCTGGAGTACTGTCAAATTGTGAAGAACCATGAATTTTGATATGGTCAGAAAAAAGATGCCTGTTTTATAGTTTAAACCCTAAATATGCCATGTCTTCTGGAGCTATGTCATTTACTTTAATATAATAGAGTATTAATAAAGCTGATAATAAAGTACCTTAGAAGGTTCAGGGAATTTTAAGGGACTCTTAGGAATCTTAGGGCTTTAAGGGGAATGGGGCTGGGGAGATAGCTCAGTAGAATAAGCACTTGCCTGGCAAGAGCAAGGTCTTGATTTCAATCCCTAGTACTACCAAAACAAACAAACAAATGCCCTAAGTTGCAAAACTTTGGGTCAGGGAGATAGCCCTGTAGAATAAGTGCTTGCCTGGTAGGCACAGCAGGGTCCTGAGTTCAATCCCCAGTACCACACAAAAAAAGGGGAAAAAAACCAAGAACATTCAACATAGTCACATGAAGTATAGCACCAAGTTATGATGCTGGAGTGCTAGCATCTCTGCTGGAGGTGGGTCACAGGGCAGCAGCCAATGTGCAGCAAAGAGAATTGAATAACCCTCTCAGGTTGGCTACCTCCAGATCTCTAATCAGAAAAAATAACTGCAGACCATGTTTGTTGTGTCCTTGAAATTGTGGCATTTCCATGGATAATTATTATTAGATACTAAGGAAAAATCCACAAACAACGGAGGCCAAAATTGTGAACTGCAACTTGATGGAGCTGTACTGTATATCAATTCTGTTCCTCTAGAGAGGAACTTCTTCATTTCTCCACATGAATACTTTGTAAAAAGATATTTCATAGATTCTCCACATCCTCACCAAATCTATGCTTCTTATTTTAGATGTTGCCTACAAATCATTGACTTTTACCACAAGAACACACAATAGATGCAATTCTACATTAGAAGATTTTGTGGAAAGCTTTAAAATGTCATTTATTAAAATAACTGAAGAAATTAGGAAGTAAGCAAGTTATGAGAAGATTCCCATAAAGCTAAAATAAATTCCACCTCATCACTTCTCATGTATGCTAAGCATTAAAACAAAACTCCACACCAATCATAACTGATTATTCATTTTTATAGGAAAATGTGTCTTATAGACATGAAGGATAAAGTAGATCATAAAAGTATTTAACGGTTGCAGAAGGAATTTTTTTCATCTCACTGTCCTAGTTCTTAGTCATTATTTCTGTCACTGTAAAAATCATTGATAACCTAAACATAAAGTTTGCATGAATCCTTTTGTATATCTTCAGGTCAAAAAATCTGTTTACACAAACTCTTTTTACAAATGTACATTTTTTGACAACAAATCACTTGGTATGATTATGATATATTTATAAAACAAATCATACTCTTCTAGCATGAAATATCTCCTGAAATCTACTATTTCATTAACAATTTTAATGGAGTAGTACTGTTTAATATTTTTCTTCTTAAAATTCCATGGCTCTTGGAGTTGCTTACAAATAAGCAACGTCTCTCTGTACACTGAATTCCTGAGCTCTGTCCTCACTCAATTTTAGCACTGTTGTAGTTGCAAGTTTGGCTAACAGATAGAAAATGTCTTTCTTCATAGTCCTTACATTTTTGTGGAGAAGGCAACAATAATACAAAAAAGAGTGATATTTTAAGTAAAATGTTGTTTTTGTAAGATGTTACATGATGATTTTATGTCTTTGGGAGAAACTTCATTTTTCACAGTTTTAATTTCACTCTATAAAATATTACGACCATGTTTCTTTCCTACATTGCACACTTTTATCCGCTCTTGGGCTTTTGCCTCTAGTGACTTGATTTAAATGTAACATTCATTTAAATCATATTTGAAGTCAGATTCACATATTTCCTGAGATAGTTTTGTGTTTTTTGTAGTAGATGGAACCAAGCACTTTCTGCCTATCAGGCATCTGTTTCCTGGTTCTCACATTCTTCTTTCAGCAATCAACTTAATCTCCAAAGGGCCATCCATTCCCTATGACAAGAGAGAGCTCCTTGAGTTAATGAGCTGACATTGCAAGATACCAGTGGAAAGTATCAGGAGTAATGATCTCAGGATAGTTTTAAAAAAATGTTACAATATCTTGAGACACAAAAGAAATTTTTGCAGGTATCAAGCTAGAATTAACATAGGAATGATACTTTGTTCTGGGATTTGATGAGAAATTGAAGTATACTCACCATAGTATTGATAGTGGCATCAGTCATGTGACCGTTGAGTGTCTTAATACCACCTCCCTTAGTGAGCTTGCCGAGGCCTCCAGAGGAGCTCCACTTCCACCAAGGCAAATCCTGTGCTACGCAAAACTCAAGCAGCCAAGCTATTCATGTAAATAATGGAAAGGGCTAAAAACTTAAAATAGAAAGGTGAACAGGTAATTGGGAAGTGAAAGATGTTGAAGAATGTCATTGAATGGCCTGCCAAATAGCTCAAGGGGGTAAAGTGCCTGCATGCACGAGCAGGGGCCCAAAGTTCGATCCCCTGACCAGCCATACAGGCCCTGCCCCTGCAGCGCATTGAGAAAGTGATGGAGACTAGGCATGGTAGTGCCTGTACTCCCAGCTCTTGGGAGGCTGTAAACAGGCGGATTGCTATGAGTCTGATCTAGTAATGAGACCCTGAACACCCTGTAGACCTTTCCCTAAAATCAAAAAATAAAAAATAAAAATAATAAAGAGCATATCGTTGAACATACTGAGGCAAAAAAGGAAACAGGCAAGGCCATCATCACGTGAGGGCTGGTCTGTACAGCTAGGAAAGAATTCTCACCCAATTCAGTGTTAAGCAAACGCCTTACACCACACTGAATAGTGAGGATGCACCAGACACATGTGACTATTGAAGTGTATATGTTTTACTATTCAAATTTCATTCTGAGATATATCACTCACCTCTTAATAGTGGCATGCTGCTCATGAATTCAGAAATGTAATACACTTCTTTCAATGTGGAATGTTCAGTGGAGATTGTCAAACTTGTCAGTAAGGCAACAGGAGCAGAGGAAGCGAGCTAAGAGCTAAGAACTTTTCCAGCCTAGATATTCATGAAAAGGATTTTTTTTTTTTTTGGTGCAAAGAACTAAAAATATTTTCCATTACTAAAACGTACATAGTAAGGTCAGAAGTAAAAGGAGATGTAATTGGATTTTTACCCAAAGGCAAGATTATGGCTTTTATGTAGTTCTAAGCAACTTAGAATTTATAGTGAGGGCTAAGGCCTATTTCCACGGGTATCTGTGGGCAATTAATTTTGCTGAAAGAAGTGGAGAAAAAGTAAAAAGACAAACATGGGGAAGGATTCACTCCAAATGCACCATTTTTCTAACAGACCCTTCTGACAAGGGCCATGTGGGTGCTTCCGTTGTCCGTAACTTAGGGTTCCAGGCAGGATGGGGAGTGGATTCATGACCAGCTAAGTTACATGGCAAGACAGTAGTGATGAATACTGGGGGCTTGGGCACTCCGCAGAGGCAAGCAGTTTTGGGATATGTACTGATCCATGGGGCATTGATTTTAGAAAATTTGTGACAGATTGAAAAATCCATCAATAAGATGTGTACACAAGGAAAGAAGAGCCTATCCTCACTTTTACATATTTCAGGGTGAATGTTACATGACTTTCTAAACTAGAAGAAAAAAAGTTTTGGCTAGATTAGAAAATAATAGAAAAAAGGAATTCAGTATTATATTACAACTTAGGGTCAGTGAGATAGGTAGTCTAAAGCAGCTATCTCAGCAGTCTAAAGCACCTGCTTAGGTAAGCTTAGGCAGGCGCAGGGGACCGTGGGTGGATCCCCAGCACTACATGCCATGCCAGCCAAACCGGTCACAAAAAACAAACAAACAAACAAAACCCATAGTCACTTATTTTGAAGATAACATTTTCTTTAAACATTTGTATGTTTTCTGGTAGATTACGTAGCTATACTTGCTTTTCAGTAATTTTTTGCCCAATTGGCAAAAATATGAGAATTGCTATTATTACTCAAAATATTAATGTATATAACAGATAAGAGTATGAGTTTGTGATAAAGAAGTAACATTGCACCCAAAAGAAGGCACAAGTTTGAAAAATGCCCCGCTCTACTACCCTGCCAGAAGCTATCACTGCATCTGATTTTTTTATCTATTTATTTTTTATTTATTGATGTTTTTAACTTGGCAGAACCAGGGATTGAACTCAGGCCCTTGCACTTGCCATGGAAGCGCTTATTCCCCTGAGCCATCTCCCTGATGCAGTGATTTCATTTTAAGATTGGCTGCACTGCCTGAAGCACTTCCTTCACTTCTTCTTGTTCTCCTTATACATCCGCAATGTATTTTAGTTGATTGCAGACAATCATTTGGTCTCTTTGATCCTGTCTTCTTTCATCCATCAGTGTTCTGTAAATTTGTATAGGTAGGTTTTTATTCTCACATAATTTCAGGCCCATTATGACAAAAGTGTGTTGAATATTTTTGTCCTTCAACAATAGTTTTAAAGGTTCTGGTGGATTTTGTTCTGATATTAGATTTATAACCTGGTCCTTTGGGTCCTGCCTTAGCTAATATTGGAACTGGTTCATCTTAGCAGAGATGCAGAGATATTCCCAGGTTGCTTGTGACTTGTCAGTTTATTATACACAGAAAACACCAAAACCCCACTGTGAAGTGGACCCTTGGTAGCAATTGCAGGAAAACTTGTGGAACTAATAAGCTGGCACAGATCTTTGTATAGTTCAGCCCACAGATTTGATAGCTCCAATTTGGTTTGTTTCCTTAGGAGAACAGAATTACAAACACTTCTGCTTGTCCCTTATCATCCAAATGATTATGCTTTATCAAAGCATAATTTATTAAAGTTACATGTATATAATTGAGGTTTCCTCAGCTGGTGCACACTTTTGCTAAGTTAATAATTATACATATTGGGGAAACTTTTGGTACATTACAGGTATCAGACAACTTGATTTATTTGTAGTGAAGATAAAC
>PVKA01031265.1:0-26434 GCA_004027165.1 Ctenomys sociabilis | reverse complement strand
TAGGGAGTTATTCAAAGAAATTGTCGACCATATCCATTTACAGCTCAGCTTAATATTATGGGCTCACGATGTATACTTCATTTTTATACATTTATGCTTTTCTGCTGGATGGTTAAGACCTAGGTAGATCCAAACTTATATACCAACACATGTACTTTATATTTCCTATGTGGTCATTGAAGTCTTCTCAGGGTTTATTCTTATTCCTTTACTTCTCCCTCTTGTCTAATGGCTGTAGCTAATGATTCCAAAACTATATAAATGGAAGGGCTACAAGGTTAGCCAACATTTTTGTCCTAGTCTTTCAAGGTCAGTGAAGACTCAGGACATAGGAGAACCTGTACTGTAACACATGAAACTCATTTGTGTCCCGAATTTTTTAATCAAGGAGATTATGGAGCCACAGAGGAATGTGATCAATGATCTATAGTGTGCCTCAGGAAAGTCACATGGAGAGAAAACTTTCTCTCAGGCTATTACAGAGAACAAACTGGTTAAGAAATGGCCGTGAATCATCCACATGGCTGACACTGACAAAGGATCTACAAAGTGAGGTATAGAATTATAGGATAAACCCTGAGGGGACTTGGCTGACCTCATCAGATATAAAAGTTACATTTCTTGTTATATAGGTCTTGCTTTATCTTGGTCTTAACCATCCAGCAGAAAAGTATAAAAATGAGCTGTATAAATAAGGTCATAATAATAAGCTGAGCTGTAAATGGCTCTAGTCAACAACTTCTCCAGATAACTCACTAATATTGTGGACTGCTGGACTGTGTTGGATTGTTTCACTGAATTCAAGCACCTGTAATAATTGAATGACAATATAATACCCATCTTTGACAGGATTGAACAGAAAAAAGGGGATACAAAGGAAGAACCACTCTGTGTTTGTATAAATAGTACAGTTAGGATAAATATGCAGTACTTCTGCATAGTTCTATGAGAAGAAAGATTTGCACTAATAGCATTTGGACAGGATATCCTGTCTGCTTCTTGTACTATAGATAACCACTAGGAAAATAACAATGTAAAAAGTATGAATTATTGAAATTGTAGTATAATTCAGCTTTAAAAAAGATAAGTATACAGCTACATTCTCTTATTTCACTGATTAGAGGCATCTGTTCTAATAGTGTTTGTAAATAGAATATCATGTATGCACCTTATACAACAGAAAAACACTACAAAAACAATATGCAGTGTATTAACTATTGAATCTGTCCTACTAATTTGATTTGAAACTGCCTCATTGCTATTTGTTCTTCAATAAAAAAATAAAAAATAAAAAGGAAGTCCATGTCTCTGGGAGCTTATGAACTGTTAGGTTCTCCTTTAGTTATCTGCTCTCTGCATGTGAATGGGGGGTGTTTCCCCCTTCTAGTTTAGTTTACATTTCTGATCACTAAGCACTAATTTCACTCTTCCTCATTGCAGAATACACCTCTCCTCTTCCGAACAAAGACAGCTCTAAAGGCACCCCTAAATGCATTCATCTCTAAGATCAGGATCTATGGGCAGAGCAAAGTTCATGCAGGCTTGGGTGTGGAGCCTCCGCTTAATCCTAAAGTGAATAAACAGTTAGCAGTTCTTGCCCTTTCCTGTCCCAGCCCCCTTGCTTGCACGCACTGCTTTAGTGGTACGGAAAGGAGCAGAATGAGAGGCACACGGTCACAGGTCCGTCGGCTCTGGAGGTCTTGGTAGCCAGCTATTTTGTAGGTTCCTTCCCTGGTGTGGAGAACATGCAGGACCACACCTGGGACCTGTGCCTAGGAGAGCTCTTCTGCCTCTGCTTTTCTGTGACCTCTATTCTGCCCCCAGGAAGAGTTTTCCTTCTCTATTTTCTCCATACCTACATCTGATGTGGGCATCAGCATAATTCTGCTCAAGAGCTTAATAGCTTTCCCAGAGACATGCAAGTCTAGGTACTCAAGAACTGCTTTGAATTTTTAATTTTATTAGCTCTGATTAGTTATGCAGATTAGCGGATATCATTTGACATTTTATATAAGTTTATACTGTAATTTGATCAAATCTATCCCCATTATTCTTCTTTGTCCTCTCATCCACCTCATCCTGATGTTCTAAAACTCAAATGTACAGAAGCCTTCTTGAAGCCTTCTGTATCAGACAGTTTAACTTCTTGAGCCAATAGCACCACACTACCAGTATGCAGCACCATAGAAATATCTATTTTTTCCATTAGGTGTACAACCAGATAAGAAAGGACTTCTGCATACCCAGGCATTTAAACACTCCTCCCTTCTTGAGGCTCTATTTTCTCTGATGTCACCAGTGCATTAGTCAACAGATCAGAATGCTTGCATCAGTTCTAGACTACATAAGGTCGACAAGAGAAATCCAGAACACCTATATCCCATTGGACAGTGCCTATCAACGTCAACATTTAATTCCAAGGTAAGGTGAGAAATACAGTCCAGAGTGCAGCCAGGGTAAAAGGAAATGAGTTTGGTGAAGAGCCAGCCCACCCCACACAGGCACATGGCTCTGAAGGGCTGAGTTACTACACCTGTAACACCTGAGAACTCAGTAGACTGAGTGTAGCATAGTGCAAGCAAAGTCTCTTTCTGGAGACAGACACAAGCCAGTGCCCTTGTGATAACATACTAATTCCCCTCTGTGATTTTGTACTAATTAAAATGCAAAAATATGAAAAGCTCACTGAAAACCAAATATCCTGCCATATTTTAAGAATTCATCAATGACTTAAGTCTTATTCCACAGAAATAGATTCGATTGGTTTATTTCTCTAGAGGAGGACTAAATTTTTGGCCGTAATTCCTTCCAGAAAACACCTTCCACACACATAAATCTGTCATGCTTTACCCATGTTAGAATGTTTTATGTAAATTTCATTATTATCTGTATGTTCTTATAGATACTTACATAGCAATAGAGGTAAGAGTTTCATTAAAACAAAGTAAAAATAATTGTACCTCATCATCCATAGATTTCCAGATCATTACCTAAGAGCCAAATCACATATTCTGCTGAACTTTCCATGTGCTGGGATCTACTGCTGAAGAGAGAACTTGATGGTAAAACACCCAAGGTAGACATGATGAAACTGGTTTCAAGATCATTGTTTGTAAGACCTCATTGGCCTTGTCTGGCCAAATTTTAAATTGCTACCCTTGGGTTGATACTATAACATGAAAGTGTGAAGACACTCATGCTATGAGAACTTAGCTACTAGAGGGTTTTTACCTGTTGGCCCCATAAACCAGACAAGGAGACCCTCTCCCTGCTTATATCCAGTTGAATTACTGAATTGTTCTTTGTTATACCTTTATCTATTACATGAGACTGTGAGTTCTCTGATAGCTATTCAAGCTACATTTCCTGTTTCCTAAAAACAAGAATGAAAGGCTCTTTGTAGTTCTGGCGTCTTTTCAAAAAGTGAAACACACTTCTGAGATTTGGTGTTCAGTTTATGGGAGAAGACAAAGCAGCAGTGTTAGCAGCTAACACAGAGGAGCTTGAAAACCTCGGGAAATTTTCCAGTGCAAGAAAGAGGGAAATGGCTAGATCTGTAGAAACAATGCATGGGTGGCAAGCAGATATGCAGGTTCCTCTGATGCAGGGAAGAGGGGCAAGAATGCTCATGGCTGTTCCCTGAAATCAGTATCAGGAGAAGAAGTTAGTTTTTGAACTTCAAGGATAAGACTCTCAGAGACACCTTTCCATCCTGGTTTCTTGAGCATGGAAGTGATGCAGAAGTAACAATGGTTTTAGAGGTTTCTTATGCACAGAGGAAACACTCTTACCTTTTCTAACAGGACAGATATTGGATCCTGATCACAAGGCTTGAATTCTTATTTTGGCAGCATTCAATAGCTCATTCAACATCTTTAGGAATTTCCTCACTTGTACATTGAAGTAGGAAAACTTACAGCATTTCTGGAATTCCTTGTAACACTAATATTATTGTAAATATTATTGTAAAGGTAGATAGTGACCTTTTCTGCCTCCAAGGAGTCCTGATTGGGTCTAGAGCCTGTATATCCTTTGGGGAACCACTACTTGGGTAAAATATTTTAGCACATATTTAAAGGTGATAATATAGATGATGGAATCTTGAAGTTGTTTGGGGACATCTTGTGGAGGCAAAGGAATGGCTATGTTGACATCTGTAACCAAGAAGTCAAAGAGCTAAGTACACCATCAATCTACAACTTCAGACTGTTTTCTCTTCCACTGAATAAGCACCTCTTCAGAGAGAACTGAGGAATGTCGAGTAGCCCTCAGGTTTCTGAGGTAGATTTAAGGGTGAAATGCACCCAGGGCCCAGAGACAAGAATGAGAATGATATAGGACACATTCGAAGTGAAACCCAGAGGGGTGTATGTGTTTATAGACATGGAGCACTTTGAGATGGCCTGCATCTCATCCAAAGATTCAAGTTATTGTGGATCATCTTGACACTGAAAAAAATGTGTATTTGATGCAGTTCTAAGCAGTTACACGGAGGCTAAGCTGAGAAAGTTATGCCACTATTCACAGATGGTGGTGAATGGGAAGGGTCTGGACTTGAGCCAAGTGCTTGGCATGATCTGTTGTGAGGCCAGACACTGTGCTGTGGGCCAATAAGGGTGCAGGTGGATCACTGAGAAGTTTATGGAGTGAGATCAGAGTGCTTACTCAGTGGGTCAGTGTTAGTGCAGACTCCATGCCACCAAATTGTATCTTGGGCCTGATTCTGTTTATAAATTTTCTAAGTTATTTGGGGAAGACTATCAAATAGAAAATGAAAACTATAGGTGAAATCCAGTGAGATGAATTTTCACAGAAACAAAGTCTGACACTTGATATTGGGGTAGTACTAGCTGTCTATGTACAATGTAAAAAAGCATTGTTTAACATTGGGATATTAAGCATTTTGACATCGTGTTGGAGGGGTTTATAAGCTTGGGTTGAATCAACAGAATTTGTTGTACCAATAAGGCAAATGGGGCTCAGGATGACAGGAACAGAAATTCGCTCTGTGCTGGATAGAGCACACCTGAGGAAGAGTGGGCTACTGGCACCTCTGAGCAAATACCAGATGCTAGCAAACTGGAATGCAAGTGGACAAGGGAAGAACTCCAGGATATTTATGTCCTTAGGAAAGAATCTGTGGGAAGATAACCCTCTCCCCAAATCTACAGTATTTTCTGTACCACAGCATTCTAACACTTATTCTGCAAGCACAGGACTTGCTCATCAGAAAACAGATAATGAGATGGTTTGCAGCCCAACCTATGTGAATCTTGCTTAATGGTCTACTAGGAAGTCAAATGCACTAGCTGGGAGGTAGAGGGCTTTGCATCCCTGATTGTCCTAGCAGAAACTGGTGAACATCTGTGAGCAAGAATTGAAGCTTCAAATGGATAGACGACAGCAACCTCGGTCCTTGGTATTGAATTGCTCCAGTGTAAGAAAGAGCTACAGAAAGCTTATACACGGTATTGCCAGAGAACAGTTTTGCACAAAATCAGCTTTGATTTCAGTTTGTTGACTAATCCTTGAATAGCATTGCACTGGTCCTTTGGGAGGTGGATTAAGTGTTTTATGAAACTACTGTTAGCACAAAAATGTTCTGGAATGAGAATTAAGATCCAGAGGCATGAATTTTGCTGTCAAAGTTACTCTTTAAGAGTCACCAGTCAGGTTGCTATGACCCAATGTCATTAACTATAGAATGAGATTCAGTTTTTATTTATTTTTAGGGCTTTGAATTACATGTTGTACTCCTGATAGCGCAGGGTAGAGAAATAGTAATTTACAAAACACTTTTTGGCACAGTGACACACATCATGGAGGAGGAGTTCCTTCTGAGCTTGCACTCCTTTGTGGAATGGATCTCTGAAAACAAATGATCATTAGGGAGACAACTGGCTGGTGCTGTGCACCATGATAAAACATACTTTACACACCCCTGTCTTTTTTTTTCCTGGGAATTTTGCCAGAAGGGCGAGAGCAAATGTTTGGGTAAGCAAGTGAGGTCTGTTATCTGCTTCTGCAAGGCCCCATGGGATGTATTGATTCTCCAACATCTGTAACAGCAGGAATGAACACAACTCTTATGGACCAGGATAAATAAACAAAGCAGGGTGGCACTCTGGAGCTGCCCTATTGATATGGAGGTCAGTGAAATTAAAGAAGCAAGGCCACTTGCACCGTCAAGATGGAAAGTTTGGGGAGCCCCTACCCTTTGGAGCTGTTTTGCAGAGCAAACATCAGAGAAGGAAGGTCTGGGAGGCCAGAGCATGTCTTTTCCTGTTACTCTGCTATTCCTACCCAAGAACCTTAAGCACATCCAGGGTTTCAGACATCACTTGTAAAAAAATAACCACATGTATGACCCCTGAAACACCTTTCACACTTATATGACCAGATTCTTATTTGATGTTCATTTGATTATCATATAGGAACCACAAGTTCAACATGTTCAAAGATCATCATTCCTCTGAGTTATTTGTCCCTCACATTTTCCTTAAAGTGCACTGTAGAACAATCTTTCTAATCATCTTAGAATCTCTTATCATTCACTCACTGATCCAAAATATATCTACCAGGCTTCCTAGTCTGTAGCAGACAATGTTTAGCATTGTGAATGTAGTGCTTAAAAACATCCAATCCTTATTCACAGGGCAGTGAACTTGAGGAGGAACAGATGAGCTGTGTGTGGGTAACAGAAACAATAAAATAATCGAATAAGAGAATTCCTACTAGTAAGACCTAAAACAGCAATGAATAACATACAGGGTAAGATGGGGTGGAGAGTCAAAAGCTGCTTCTAGCTGGAATGGTTGTAAAACTGATATATGAGCAAAGGACGAAGAGCTGGAATGATAAATGAAAACCTGTGCATGTTTGTAAGTTTGTTGAGTACACTATGTATGTTTAAATGCACACACATGCAAGTACGTAAATATATATGGTGAACACACACCTATGCATGTCAGTGCATATACACACATAGGTAGATAAAAATACATAATTGCATACATCTCATACCTTTGTACATGTCATACACAAATATTTGTGCATATAGATAGGAAATTCTTATTTAAAGTTAGATTTCAAGAATACTGAACTATAAAGTCCTTATACAATGTTAAGTTAACAAATGACTTATATGTCTTAGATACTTTTCTCTGGCTGTTGAGACAACAGCCAACACACAAAATCAGGAAGGGAAGGTTATGGAGCTCCCAGGACATGGAGCTCTGATCAGCTGGCTCCAAGGCAGAGTGGCATGGCACAGGGGCAATAGTCCAAGGGGATAGAAGACAGCCAAGGCAGCAATACTGTAAGGGGAGGGAAAGCCTCATTCCCTCCTTTATACTGTGTGTAGGCTACCACCCCGGGGAGGGCTGCGACACTCACAGCATCTTCTTGCCCTCCTTCCACAGGATGAAGATGTTTACAAAGTGAGGACCCTGGACTCCTGCTGGGTTGCTCAGTTAAACTTACCAAGCTGACAACATGTATCAACCGTTACATTAGGAAAATGGGAAATGGTCAAGATAAACTAGCAGTTATTTTCATTCAAAAATAAGAATGACGATGTAAGGCCGCACTACCAGGGTGGTGGCACAGTACCTCTCATCCCATCTACTCAGGAGGCTGCCCTGAGAAGTTCATTTGAGCCTAGAGGTTTAGGACAATAGAGCCAGAACCTGTCTCAAACAAAAACAGAAGCAAAACAATAACAGCCAAGTCAAGACCAATTTATTCATTTTAATTTTTTATTCATTTTAATGGGAAAATAAAATAACACTGTAACAGTTTCAATACAGGTTAGTAGGACAGTTACAATAATTAATACATTGCATATTGTTGTCTTCATAGTGGTTATTCAGAGGATAAGATGCAGACATGATATCTTGTCTAAACAGCATTAGTACAAATCTTTCTTCTCTTTGAACTAAGAGAAAGTGGCTGTATATCTATCTTAACTACTTTATATTCATATATGTTTTTCACTGCAAAATAGTCCTTTATTTGTATCCCCCTTCTTTGTTTTGCTTTGTCAGAGATGGATGCTCCATTGCTGTTAGAGAATCTGTATTTGGAGAAATCTTTAAAGGGCCTTTTCATAATTGATGCCAGTTCAAATATTGTAGGTACTTGAATTCAGCAAAATAACCCAATGTAATCCAATAGTCTGTAATAGTAGTGGGTTATCAGTAAACTGGAAATGTCATAAGTTTTTGACTTGAGCCTTATACAGCTCAGCATATTAATATGGCATTATATTTTATACCTTGTGATTATAATTTTCTGCTAGATGGTTAAGACCAAGTTAAAGCAAGACCTATATAATGAAAAAATGTAACTTTTACATCTGACAAGGTCAGTCAAATCCCCTCATGATTTACCCTTAAAAACAGTTTTTAAGTCTTTTGTCAGTGTCAGCCATGTGGATGAGTCACTGCCTTCGCTTGACCAATTTGCTCTCTGTGAAAGCCTGAGAGAAGGTTTTTCTCTCCATGTGACTCTCCTTAGGCACACTGTACATCATGATCACTTTCCTTATGGCCCCATAATCTCCTTGATCAGAAAATTTGAGTTACAAGATGTCACAGTACAGGTTCTCGTATGTCCTGAGTCCTCACTGACCTTGAGTCAAAATATTGGCTACCCTTTGTTGCCCTCTATTTCTCTAGTTTTTAAGACCAATATATTTATTGATAGGGATCTTTTCTGAAAAATTCTAGAAGTCTCTTGACATGTATACCAAGGGGGAAGTTTTTTATAGTATTAATAAGTACTTTACATGCTGTTATTTTTTTTTTTTTTTTGATCTCTGAGAGTAAAAAAATGCTTATTTTACCATTTGTAAAAATGTAATCATTATTTTTTTTGTCAGGACCAGGGATTGAACTCAGGCCCTTGCACTTGCCAGGGAAGCACTTATTCCACTGAGCCATCTCCCCAGCCCCTATAATTATTACTAACAATAATTTATAAGCAAACCTTGGTATTATGTAGATTCAATAACCTATGATATAGGAATCCAATATCATTCATGGTCTGTGTAGTACATAAGGCCCTGGACTAATCCTGTGCAGTACATAAACATAGATAATATGTAGAGCTCTCCTTTAAGCAACTCAGGATCCAAGTGAGAGGGAGGAAAAAAATGTTCATCTAACTGACTACAAATAGTGGTAGAAATTATTCCTTGAGATTTTTAAGGTGGCTCATAAGAGGGTGAGATCGATTCTACAAGGAGAAGGGCCAGCCAGATAGCTCAGCAGAGCTGACTAGGGTTCCATTGATGTCTCATGCCAGCCCTGACCCCAGAGACAGTGATTGAGACTGGGCGTGGTGGCACACACCTGTAATCCCCATGCTCGGGAAGCTGAAAACAGGAGGATCACTATGATTCTGATCTGTGTAGTGAGACCCTATAGACCCTGAACTAAATACATTTAAAGTAATTCTGTATGGAGGAGACAAGAAAAGATTTCAGTGGACACATGGCTCTGGAGGTAGCTTGGAATGGGTTGGGGAGACAGGGACCAGTCAAAGCACGAGGAGGGTTAGGGAGGAAGGAACTGTGAGACAGGGGGAGCATGCCGAGGGCTAAGGCCACCCTGGCCTCTGTATATCTGTGACTCTTAATTAGGCTCATGATAAGGGCATACATCTCTGCCTACTGGAAATCTGTCATGGCTACATGGCTTATTTTGATCAACAAAATATGAACAGATCAGATGTGTTTTACTTTTAGGCAGAATGAACACAAAATTCACCTAAGTACCAGAGCAACTGCTCTGTTCAGAGAAGCATGAACCAAGATGAGACTTCCATTAGCCTGGGTCACTAAACATTTAAAATAAAAGGAATCTTTCCATACTAACAACCCTTAACAAAAATATTTTTCAGTGTGTTTAGCAAGTGAACTATTGAGTTATTTGTCACTGTGCTATTTGCTAGCTCACCTATGTAGATGAAATATGAATAGGTAAAGCGGGGAAACACTTCAGATCTCTGAATGGCAGTGGTGAGAGTGCAGTGAAGAGAGACCTGACATTGCTGAGCCCATGGATATGGAATTGCAGTAAAATGTGAGGAATGCTTTAATCAAGGTTGACATTTTCCATATATAACTGTCTTGGCTAGAAAAGTGTTGGACTGCAACAGTTAAAAGAAAAAGACTAGGGCTGGTGAGATAGCTCAGTGGACTAAGTGCCTGCTTAAGCAAGCACAGGTACTGGTGTTCGATCCCTGGCACCACACGCAGTGCCAGCCCTGCCCCAGGCATGCTGAACCAGCCACTGAGACCAGCCTTTGGAAAGAGTGGGTGTCCGGGCATTCCAGTAAGTATGGCTTAGGTTTCAAATGTCCCCCAAATCTTGTGTTCAGATGGGGAGCATTAGAAGGTCCCTGGATGACGAGGGCACTGACTCAGCAATGGATTAACCCATCACTGAATTCATAACCAGCTGTGCTGTTCAGAGGTGGACTTGGCTAGAGAGAGCGAGTCACCAGCCTGAAAGAGTATGCTCTTGTCCCAGGCCCCTCCCTGTGTCTCAGCCATTTCCCCCGACTAATACCTCAGCAACCTTCTGGGCAGGATGACCCTTCCTCCAGAAGGGTTGTGTACACGGCTGGCTAGGAATAACACTGCCCACCCCGACCCCTGAGTTCGAATTACACATTTGAACTCTAAATAGTTTGGGTCTGGTATACAATGTAACATGAGCAAGCTATGGTCAGGAAGGCGGAATTCCACAGCTCAGTTGTTAGAGACACCAGTGGGTGGAGCAGGTGGTTCCCAGAGAAGAGAGGCCAGGCAGGCAACCTGATCTGTGTGCTAAGGAAGTACTGGGAATGGGAACAAAAAGCATGGATGAGGTGCTCAATGTAGTATTAATTGCAGCAGCAGAAAAAGACAAGTTTCAATGCCCACTGGTGAAGGAATATTTACTTACATTATGATAAACTGTAGTTACCAGTTTAAATAGTATTCCTTAAGAATTCAGTGATATGAGAAAATGCAATCACATAGCACCATGTTAGTGAAATTATTTTTAAAAAAACTAAAAATGCCACTAAAAACATTAAAGTATTGAG
This sequence comes from Ctenomys sociabilis, assembly GCA_004027165.1. Classification (NCBI taxonomy): domain Eukaryota; kingdom Metazoa; phylum Chordata; class Mammalia; order Rodentia; family Ctenomyidae; genus Ctenomys; species Ctenomys sociabilis. The sequence continues at coordinate 15,340 of PVKA01031265.1, read as the reverse complement.
GCCTAATGTGCAAGTAGTGAAAATTACAGAGACTTGTTCTTTAATTCTTTTATTTGGATCTAAAAATTACCAACAAGGGTCACTTATGACTTTTGTAATCAGAACCTTAGGCGAGATAGCTCAGCAGACTAAGCACCTGCTTAGGCAAGCACAGGGATCCAGTTTGATCCCCCGCACCATATACCACACCGGTCCCACCCCGGGGACACTAACCCAGCACCAGAGACCAGGTGTGGGGGTGCACCCCTGTGATCCCAGCACTGAAAACAGGAGGATCCCTACAAGTCCAAGCCATGTAGCGAAACCTTGAACCAAACACATAGATCAGAAACTTGGACTATTTTAAAGATGTATGTTGGAGACATACTATTTTCTACAGAGATTGAGTTAGTCATTCTGTGCTTGCATTTTGGTCCTGCCACTTTTTAGCTAAGGAATCCTGGTCACATGTTGACTTCTTTCAACTTAAGTTTTTGTGTCTGGAAAAAGGAGAAATAACGCAGCCTGGGGCTTAGTGATCACTAAGTGCAGGTAAAACTCTCAGGGTGCCGCTCTGTTCCTAATGTGTCTGGCATCCAGGGAAAGGTAGCTTTTATAATAGCAGCTGAGCAATGTGGGTGAGGGACAAGTGATCCTGACTGGGATAATGAGATGATATGAATTTAAGAAGGGCTTCCTGTGACTCCTAGGTAGTTCTTGAAATAAAGTGCCTACATGAATTAGAGTTATTTTAAGAAAGTTGAAGATAAGTCCATTAAGACAAGTATTTCCCTAATGTATGGTTCATCTTCATCTTAGAAATACACCAGGCAGTTTCTGTGCTATGCTCACATAGGAAGAAGCAAACCCATGTGGGTTTAAGCAACGCAATGGAAAGTATAATCCTCCCAGACTGGGTCTTGACATGGCAAGGTCCAGAGTGGCTGGCTGCTGCTGTCTGTGTGTGGCAGACAAAGGAGCAGATGGGGTGGAGGCCAGTGGCCGCATCCTCCCCCGGGACCTGCTCCCGCCTTCAGGGTCCCTTCTTGCCTCCTCCTTCTCAACAGTATAAGTATGCTTTGGGGTCTGAAGTGCTCTCATAGGCAACTTTTTAACAGAGAAACAGTTCTTATTCATTTTCTATACAAGTCTTACTATTTCAATAAAATTTTCTGACCCTCCAGATACTTCCCATTGGGGCCAGGCAGATGGCTCAGTAGAATAAGTGCTTCCCTGGCAAGCGCAACGGCCTGAGTTCAATACTGGTTCTGCCAAAAAATAAAAAGATGCTTCCCATTATTTGTAGATAATAGGAAAAGTGGAGCTACACTAATAATTCAGAGCCACAAAGCATAGGAATAAGTAAGACTCACACCTTTCAATATTTATTGTTTGAATTCTAGCACAAGCCTATATGTATGCTTCAGTTAAATGTAATTTTTACAGTAACGGTAAATAAATAAATCAGAGACAGGAAGCTAAATATACAATTTCTCATTGATGAGAAACAAAAGATATGAATAAGAGTAAAATGAGGGAAAGATAGTAGGAAACAAAAGACAGACAGACTTGGAGATATACGGAAGGGGATCACAGGAAGAGTGAGGGAAGGGAGGGCGGTGCAGGAATCAAAAAGGATTAGGGTATTTGTTATTGCAAATACACAGTCAAAATGTGCTGTGTGTGTGTGTGTGTGTGTGTGTGTGTGTGTCTAACTTTCTATGCCCATCTCCTTATTATGTGCTTCATAAGGCCAGGTTCACTGGATTATTCCATGCACGCTTGGGAGAGAGCTGCTGCTGCCTGGTCTCCAGACTCACCTTCTAAGCCCCTCCAAGTCATACCTGGTAGTACACTGACAAAGAAATCATCTGGCCTAAATTTTCATTTTGCAGACATGCAAGCAGACCCAGGGAGGATAAGCAATAAACCTTTTTCAGCTTACAATGATACAAATAGCCCAGTGCCGCACACATGCCGCAGGCTGCCACCACTGGCTTATGGACAGAATTAAAAAGGTGATCAGGAATCTTCCGATTCCTTAGCTCCTGTTCATTTCATCACTTACACTGTGTTAATGTGCAAGGCAGCTGAGCTAGGGCTAGTCAGATGGCTAATTTGCAGCCCTGCATCTCTCGAGGCCTACGGCCCAAGTGGACCACGAGGAGCAACAGATGCAATTTACCTCATTGCACCTGCCCACCTTGCCTGCAAGACGGTGCTTCTCAGCCTGAGCTGCTGTTAGAATCACCAGGGACTTTTGTTTTCATTTTTGAAATACCAATAGCAAGTCTCATTTTAGGCCTATTAACTAAGCATCCCTCAGGGTTGAGCCCAGGCATCAATAGTTTACAAATCTCCCCAGGTGATTCTAATGTGCAGCGAGCATTTAGATCCAAGGCTGTTTTGCTTGGCTTTGCTGTGTTTTAACCTAAAGTCATCCTCTCTACTTCTCTCTTCCTTTCTTTCTTCTTTGTTGCCATTTCCTTTGTAGAGAAATGCTTCCCTCTTCACTGGCAAGAATATGGTATTAAAGTTTATGGTTAAATAGTAGTTATATGTTTGTTGTTTGTATTGACTTTTATTGGCTGGTTGGTCTTGATTTTTGTATCAGGTTACTTGATTATTTTTCTCTGCTTCAAACTGTCCTTCACCCTCCACTAAACTTTGTTTGTTTTGGTTCCTTGTAGCTCTCAATTAACTTCTATGTGAAATAGACCTGGGGTGGGGAGTGACACACTTTAGAGGGCTGGAAGAGGCATTGTTTAGTGAGTTAAGAAAATAGCCTTTCAACAGGATAGCATGCCCACATCTTGTACTATGAATAACCAGTACAAAGAAAGACAACAATATGCAATGTATTAATTATTGAAACTGTCCTATTAATCAGTTTGAAAACTGTCTCATTGCTATTCGTTTCTCAATAAAATTAATAAAGGAAAATATGCTGTTGATGCTGTCAACTGCCTATTGTTCTTTAGGCCCATGGTCCTGTGTGTTCTGGTCTCTCATTACCTCACGACTGGTCTCCCTTAATTTGTATTTCTCCTCAGACTCTAAAAACGTATATCTCTTTTCATTGCACACTTAGAGATGCTCTCCTCTAGGTTAGCACTCCTGCCTTCTTTCCACTCTTTTTTTCTCCCTCACTCTTTCCATCCCTCTCCTTCCTTACTCTGTCTCTAGCTCTACAGGTATGGATCTAAAAATCTCCAGCTTTTCTCCTTTAGTTCTTCAAAATCATTATAAACATATGTCTCTTCCCGTTCTTCTCAATCTCTGCTAAGCTTTTTTCCTCTGGTCAATAATGAACGTAGCTGGTAATTTACTTGTTCAAATGATAAATAAATATTACTGACCAGGTACAGGGGGATGAGCCTAAGAAAGAAGTTGTGGGAGGTCATACAATTGTGAGCAATTATTACTTTGTCTTGAGAGGCTTCTACATCCTGCTCATTGTTGCATGATCTACAGCCAGTATCTTCTGTATGGGAAATAGTATTTCCCAGCTTCATTGTCCTTGGACTTTATTGGCCAACCAACACATGTTAGCCAAAGGGGCATGAAATAGGATGCCAACAAATAGGAGGCCAACTTTGAGTGAGCAAAAGCTTCACATCCTAAAGTTTTTTGTTGTTGTAGTTTTTTTTTTTTTGGTGGAACCGGGAAATGAACTCTGGCCCTTGTGCCTGCCAGAGAAGCTCTTATTCTACTGAGCCATCTCCCTGGCCCCAGCAAAAGCTATACAAAGCAGTAGAAGCCTGGCCATTGCTCTGGCCTCTTTGCCTTCTTCCTTAAGAGCATCACTCCTGCCCTTCAGCCTGGGACTTTGCAGCAAGAGGCCACAAGCAACAGGGCTGAGCAGAGCCTTAGCTGATGGTGTCAGAGGATGCAGGTGAGCAAGATCGGAGCTTGACAGCGAATGAAGCTCTGGCTTTGCATGACAGCGAACCTGCGATGCGATGATGACTACTGAAATACTGTCCTTGGCCTCCAGAGCACCAAGTGCAGCAGAGGTCCGTCAGTTCATGAGGATTTAGCTCTCCAGAGTTTCCAAATTCCTTTTTCCTCTGAAGGCATCTTACACTTAATCTGAATGGAGTTCACCTTGTAGACCAATGTCCATACTGTCAGTTCATTTTCACTGTCATATTCCTAGCAAAGAATTGCCACACAGTAGGTTCTAAGTGGGTTCTCTGCCCTCAGGATGCTTTTTACAACACCTTTTCCTATAAGCCACAGCTGCATTATAAGTTAGTTACAAAGCTCAACTCAAAATGATTTAAACAGTGCAGAGATCTTTCTAATTCACATAATTGAGAGTGTTGACTTTAGGCAAGGCATGTTATGATGCTTGAACTGTACCACAGACTTGATTTCTGTTCAGCTGTACTCTTTTTCACACACACACACACACACACCTATCTCTATCTATCTATCTATCTATCTATCTATCTATCTATCTATCTATCTAAAATTGACCTATTGAAAATACATAATTCAATAGTTTTTGCACACTATAATCATAAATTCATAATAATGGAACTATTAGCATAATCAACATTAAAATGTTTTCACCACTTCAAATAGAAAGCCTATACCCTTTAGCTGTCACTCTCTCATTATATCCTTTTTCCATTCCCCATACCCTTATGAAACTACCAATCTATTCCTTGTATCTCTAAATTTGTCTATTCTGGACATTTCATACAAACAGAATCACATAGGGGCTGGGGAGATGGCTCAGTGCAATAAGCGCTTTCCTGGCAAGGGCAAGGTCCTGAGTTCAATCCTTAGATCAGCCAAAAAAAAAAAAAATGTATCATACAGCATACAGCATATAGCACTGACTTTGTCTTGCATGTTTTCTTGTTATTAGGCTGAAATGTCTGACACCCACAAGCTGAAAGTAGAAATGCAATTTCAGTGCAATGTGTGGAGGTTTCAGTCCATAGTCAGCTGGCTTTAAGCAAGGTGGTGAGTTAGAGGGACACTGAAGAGGACAAACAGCCCCGGGGCAAGGCAAGCAGGAAGCAACAAACCTGCCTTTCTTCTTTACCTTTAATCCAGGCTGCAAACAAGTGTACTGGTGCCACCCACACCTAGCTGCCATTACCCATTTCCAGGGCTATGCTAAACAAGTGGGTTGATCCAGTGGCTACACACCCTCAATCCAGTGTCACACACCCCAGATCTAGTTACCTCCACAAAGCAAAGCACTCCCTTTAAGTGCATGATGCTTTGAAGGGACATTTAGATGCAAGCCATAACAGGTTATTTTCCCTTAGTACAACATCTTTAAGATTCATTTCTCTCATCAATACTTTGTTGATTTTTTTATAGCTAAATAATACTTCACTGTATGAATATGGTATTTTGCTTATTTATTAGTTGAGTGATGGTTGATTAGTTGAATGAGAGCTTGACTACTATAAATAATGGGCTGAATCCTCATGTATAAATTTGGTATGAATGTTGTCTTGAAATGGAATTTCTGAAAAATGTACAATTTTAGGTTTGACTTTTTGAGACAATGCCATATTGATTTTACCATTTTGCATTCTGACCTGCAGGGAATGAGTGTTTTGGTTTCTCCATATCCTTGGTAACAATGATTGCTGTCTACTGTTTTTCATTATATCCATCCAAATGGCTGTGAATTGGTATCTCATTGTGGTTTGTATTTTAATTTCCCTAGAGGCTCATGATCTGAGAATTTTTCATGTTCTTACTGTTTATTTGTATATGTTTTTGGAAATATGGCTATTCAAATAATTTGTATATTTATGAGTTATTTGCCATTTTATTATAATATATACTGGATTCATATCCTCTGGGTATGAATCTCTTCTCAGGTATATAACATGTTAGTTTATTTATTCCATTCTCTAGATTCTCTTTTATGTTTTCTGATAGTGTGGTTTGGAGCACAATCATTTTAGTTTTGGTAAGATGCAGTTTATCTCTTTTATTCTCTTTTGTCACTTGTGTCTCGGTGTCTTCTCTTTTTGGGCACTGGGGATTGGTGTCACATATAGAATCTGTTTGTGTTATAACATTTAGTATTTTTTATTCTCAAAGTTTTATAAATTCAGTTCTCACAATAAGGTCTTTGATCCACTTTGAGTTAACTTTGTACAGGGTCAGAAGTGTGAGTCCAGCCTCTATTTTTTGTAAATGGCATCCAATTCTTCTAATATCATTTGTTGAAAGATTATTCTTTATACACTGCATGGTCTTGCCAGAGCCCTGAAGGTGTTGATCAGTCTGAAAGTCTAAACCTCTGAGGTAGATGGCAGTGGTAGCTGCTCAACTTTGTGAACATGTCAAATATCCTCTCTAAGGAAAAAACTTATGAAGTGTGAATTGTATTTCAATAAAAAATTAATTCATTCTTTTAGCTTTATTGCTCTTCCTTAGCAACTATTCCTATATAATGTCTGCTTCTTCCTTTGAAAACTTGTCTCTTTTTTTTTTTTGGTTGGCTCCGACTGTCTTGAGGGTGGGTCTGGTACAGCATGTAGAGCTGGGGATTGAACCACGGCCCCCTGCACCTGATGGGGTCTTCCCAAGCAGGCAATTAAACAATTGAGCTAACCCCTGAAATTTATCTTCTATGAATAACTTTTACAGTCACTCTTAAAGCCTTGTCACACAGTTATGAGTGTGGTTTGCAAAGCTATAAAGGAGGTGTATACTGAGATAGCTATTACCCGTGAAGATAGCTTGGTTGTCCACAAATAAATTGTACAGGCAGCAATAGAGTAGAGAAATTTCACTGTCCAATGAGTAATTCTGGCCTAACATCATAAATTCGACCACCTCAGTGTTCCAGAGTCAGTCAAACCCAACTTAAGATTCCTAAACTTGAAAGAGCAGGAATATGATCCCAGAATACCATTCTGTTAATTTAGAATAAGAACAGTTGTTTCATGGATTGTTTATCCCAGTTCATGGTCTTCCTCTGAGTATTTACCAAGAAAAACAACAAAATATATGTTTGCCTACTTGGAGAAAATTTGCTTGGTCAGAGAAATGCTGTGATTCAAACCCTTGGTATAAAGGATATTCCACTCAAAAGTAGCTTCCCATCAGGGCTAAGAGAAATATCAGAGCCCAACAGTGCTCATCTCTGTGGTTCTTACTTACCATGGAAGCACTTTACACTTTTCATTTTGCTTCACATCTAGGATTTATTCTCTCTTTATGCAGTCTGATCATTCCTTATGTGCTGATTTTATAATCAAAATCCTAGAAAGCAGTGTTTCAGTGCCCCAGCCAATGACTGACTTTTCTCTGTGAGATCATAAGTTCCATAAAACAAAAAATGACTACTGATCTTCATATTTCTTACAGTATTTACATAGACTTACATATTATAATCGTGTATAAAATGGACTGACTCGAGGTAATGCTATTATCTGTGCAATACATGGATCATTCTTTTTTAATTTTTTTTTTATTTTATTGAACTACAAATGTCAATCAGACAGTTTCAAGACATCTTAACAATACAGATTCGATAAATTAATACATTGCAAACTGTTTTCATAATGTTTTGGTATTGTACAAGGTACATGCATGATATTATATTTACAGATATTATTTTAGCAGATATCTCTTATCAGTGAATTAAGAGTGTAGCTGCTTACTTATCTTATTTTTTATACCTGAATTATATCAAAAATTCAATAATTGTTTTCCTAGTGGATGACCGTAGTACTAGAAGCCGACATAATATACATGGATCATTATATGCCATGTCCTTATTCTTTATCCCACAATGAGTATAATCATTATGTACTACATCTATCTATGTACTAATTTTAAAAACATATTTATTGGCAATTTTCTTCTCCTTCATAGTATAATAAAGTTAAAGAAATGCAAAAGTCTTCCAAGGGCAAATAAAATTCATTTCCTAAATTATGCAACCACTGATCTCTATGTTGAACAAACTTACTCTGAGAATTGCACATAGTTTTGCGTAAAGGCGCTCAAAAAGTCACAGTCCAGAAATTGTTATCACAAGTGCGCTATCTTCTATTGGGGTGGTTCTCAAACTCTGAGTGGTCAGAGTCCTTGGAGGGCCAGGTCACACACCACAGCCAACAAGTCCTACATGTGGACTGAGAACTTAGGTATTTCTAACCACCCTGTCTTGATATGATGCTGAGGGGACTGGTTACCTCCATTTGGAGAACCAACGCTCCACTTATCCATCCAATTTAATCTTTGGTATTTGAACTAGATCTCAAAGTGTGGTCTGTGGGATCCCAGTACTGGAAGATCCTAACATCTTATAAGATGTCAAGGAGTTAATGTTCCCCCTGTGTCCTCAGGGCCAGAATCTGGATGTTAACAGAAATGCAAAAAATTGCCAGGCAATTTTTATGCACTCATTAGAAGTAGGGAATTACTGGCATATCTCTGAGAGAAGTTCTGAGCCGTGCAGCCCATGAAAGTGAAAGGTGATCTTAGGTAAGAGTAGTTGGGACCTAAAAGTGTGCTAGAATATGCATCTTTGAACTAAGCCAAGAGAAGCCAAGGTGACTAATTGTTCAGGGCCCTGGCAGGACAGAGATGAAAGCATTCAAAGGACTTGAAGTGACTTTAATGAGGACACACTTTGCAAAAGCAGGGTCAAGATGAACTGTGATAGACAGGAACACATTTAAGTACTAATAACAGGAGAAAGATGTTACTACCCCAAACAGTACATATTCTTAAGTGAAATAAATCAGACACACATGTTCAAATATCACATTGTTTCTATGGTGTGAGAAACTGAAATGATAAGAACCAAAATGTAAAATAGTGGTAAGAAGTTAAAAAAATCAAATGAAAAGGAAACAAGGAATGGAAAGGGAGTAAGGAAAGAAGGAAAAAGAAAAGAAAAAATAGAGAGAAGAAAATGGAAACACATCCTTTTAAATAAGGAGAGGAATAGGGATTAAAGGAAGGAGAAGGGATTGGGAAAAAAAAGAAGTAAGATCTATCATGTAAAGGTGCAAACTCCTGCTAATGAACATGGCCATTATGAATATCTCAAATATTCCAATAAACTTAATCACAAAAAGAGAGAAATGGGGAGGGCCGCAGAAGAATTGGGATCAGAAAAAAACACACTGCTTGATCAAAAAATTGGGACACCACTAATTTCAGGATGTTACAGTACAGGTTCTCTTATGTCCTGAGTCCTCACTGACCTTGATAGGCTGAGGCCAAAATGTTGACTGTCCTTGTAGCACTTCTTTTTTTCTAATTTTTTGGTCTGCAGACTTAAGTTGTTAACCTTCCAGAGGAGAAGCTTAATGACATTATTACCCTAGAACATAAGCACTTGAGCTTAACATCACTATCTGTCTGAATATCAAATGCTTTAGACATAACATGGAACAGGTATTTTCCATCCATCATTGATATACGAAACTTGAAATCAGTACAGAATGTGAAAAAAATAATAAGGGACTTGACTGACCTTCTTGGATGCAAAAGTTACATTTCTTGTGCTATAGGACTTACTTTATCTTGGTCTTAACCGTCCAGCAGAAAAATATAGAAACAAGGTATTAAAAGTGAAGCCATGCTAATATGCTGAGCTGTGGAAGGCTTAAGTCAATAGATTTGGACATTGCCAGTCCTGTGGATAGCCCACTACTATTGTGGACTACTAGACTATATTGGAATATTTTGCTGAAGTCATGCACCTACAATATTTGGATGGCAATGGAATAGCCATCTCTGACAAAGCTAAACAAAAAAAAGGAGATATAAAGGAAGGACAATTTTGCATCTGTACATACAAAATAGGATAGATATACAGCTACTTTCTCTTAATTCAATAAGAAGAAAGATTTGTACTAATAATGTATGGACAGGGTATCATGTCTGGATCTTGTGCTATGAATGACTACTACAAAAACAACAATATGCAATGTATTAATTGTAACTTTCCTACCAACATGTTATGAAGCTGTCTCACTGCAATTTTTTGTCAATAAAATTAATTTAAAAAGTAGAAATAAACAATTACAAATTTTATATGGAAATTTAGAAATCTAACCATATACAACATTGTAGTAGGTCAGGAATCATGAGTAGCTTAACTGAAAAATGTGTCTCAGTCTTCTCGTAAAGTTTTTTTTCAAATCAAATTAATAGGACAGATGCAACAATTAATACATTGCACATTGTTTTTGTAGTGGCTTTTTGTTGTACAAGGTACATACACGACACTATCTACAAACACTATTAGAGCAGATGCCTCTAATCAATGAATTAAGAGAATGTAACAGCATACCTATACTTGTTTTCATTTATTACCTACACTGCTTTATCATTGTGTCCTCTAGAGTCCCCATGTGCCCTCTACCCACCTAGAACATGAAGACGGGAAGCTTAGCTAAGAGTCTCTGAAGTCAGTCAGCCCAGAGGCGTGCAGGAGGGCGCACAGAGAGTGCTTTCTTCAGGAGTCACTGATTGTTCATGTACTGGTAAGAAAAAGTCAGACTGAAGGCTACAGCCTCATTTTTTTTTTTTCTCTGCAAATGGAATCACACGGGGACCATAACGTTGAAATAGAAAATCTAAATATCTCCCTTCCTTTCACAGCCCAAGACATCAAAGGAGAAAGCACGTAGGACAGTGGCAAATGGAAAATTAGGTCATGGGCGTGAAGATTGTCTGTGAAGGCCACACAGGAAGGGTGAAATGGACAGGGGAACAGGTAGCGGGCCGTTACAGCGACCGCCTCAACTGTGCCAAAGAGGAAGGACGAGGATCGCGCGACAGTTTCCAAGGAGAACTTCTGTGGAAACAACAGAATATGTGGCAGTTGTTCTTAGGAATTATTTTAAAATGTCTCTCTGCAGAACGCCAGCATTCCGTTGCTTACCTGTGGCTCACTTTAGTGAAAGCGCACCAACTGCTTAAGATCATGTTAAACTGAGGTTTCTCCTTCAGTCAGACTCGTGCGGGACCTGTGATTCTGCATCTTTCATAAGTTCTTGGATGATGCCAGGGCCACTGGCCTGAAGAATACATTTTGACATGGAAAGTTAAGAGCAAATCTGATTCCAGTGAAACAGAGTTTTCTGCCTTTGATCCTCAGAAAACTGGTGGTAAATTCAGGAAGGTTCCAAGGGACGAGGAGAGCATAGTTCACAGAAACAATAAGACATTATAAATTTCTTGTAGTTCACAACTCATTTTCCTTCTTCCCACCAAGGGTTTATAATTTGCTTCATTTTTAATTTCTTATATCTTACTTCCTAATATTCTCCTTTGACACTATTATTACCTTTTGTCATTGTTTTCTTCCTCATCCCAAACTTAGACATACCTTATCAGAAATCCTTGTGGTATTTAATTGCTTACTTCATTAATTAATTATACCAGGATTAAACTCAGAACCCTGAGCTTGCCAGGGTGGCACTTAAGCCTCTCAGCTATCCCTTTGGTCCTTCAATCTTTACATAAACCTGAGTCCATGCTATTACAGAGGTTCAAGTAGAAATTCTATTAAATTATTTTCCTTGTCTTCTTGGAACTGCCTTTTCATGTATGTGGGTGTAGTTTTAGGTAGCTAAAGAAGTAAATTTGATTGCTGTTTTTTATGATAAAGGGTATTTGATCAGAAGATATTGAAAAAGTCTATAAAATTACATCGTTCTACATCCTGAAAGACATGAAATATTTGTCGTGTCCTGCACTAGCCATTTGAACAATTTGTAGGTGCACTGGCAGTTAATCAAAACTCACTAAACACTTCTTCCATAAGAACAGGGAACCAGATTTGATCCCCAGTAATACATGCTGTGCTGGCCACTGAAACAGGCTGCATAGTGAGATCCTGTGCTAAATAAATAAATAAATGAAATAAAATAAAATAAATAAATTTATAAAAAAGAAACACAGGTAAACCTTACTTTATGGCTTGAGGAATCTCATGAATGAGAAGAGTCCTAGTTATTCCCGAGATTAAAATTTCCCCTGAGCACTCTGCGAGGCACACTGTGCTAATGCATCAGTCATATTTAGACTTAGATAAGCAGACACTGAAAAAGAAAGGCAGATTAAACGTCTTGGCAAGTCCAAAATGTTATGATGATGGCCCCAGAACCATCAGTATTTATCTTTTTTTACCTTTCTTTGTTTTCTCAAAGCTCCATTAAGACCATTACCACTGTCAGTGAAAGTCATTCAATTCAGCAAGAGTCAAATATGAATGCATACTACTACCATGCTGTGTTGTCTGACATCCCAGAGAAAGCTAACCTCCACTCCTGGAATCATATGGAAAGTAAAACCACAGAGAACTCTGTCCAATGACCCACAGAGAGTTGACTCCTGTGCTAACACTCTGCATCTATCGGCAAGACTGAAGAGAACTCCCGGCTGATCCTGTGCATAGTTCACGAAAAGCCACATCTGTTCCCTCTAATCAAGATAGCCCTGTGTGCTGGCATTTGGTCAGCTGTCTGATAATTCTAAGGGCCCTTTGTCCTTTCTGCATATAAATAGAAAGGAAAGTCCTTTTGACTTCATGTAAGAACACTGTCCAAATCCAACAGGTGTCAGCCTTTGCTGACCTCCAGGGACCTTTCGCATCCCACAAGGAGCCTGCACACACTTTCCCAAAGGGAGAGCCCACAACCTGATACCCCGGGATGACAGCTGGCCACCTCTTCCGACACATGCCACCCAGGAGGAGAGCTCAGAAGCAGTAGCAGCAAATACATGGCACCAGGCACTTCTCATAAATCACCTACGGGTTGGGGGTGGAACAAATGAATGAATGACTACATGATAAATAGATAGACAGATAGATAGACAGACAGATGCAAAGAGAACTGCTGGGAATGTTATGTTTCTTATAAAAACAGTCAGTACAAATGTTATAGATTTGGGAAGTTCCAGGCTACCCTTAGAAATATTCAGGTACTTAGAGGTAAAGCTAATATATTTGGGTCACAGTAAATAAAAGTGTAAATCAAAATCAATTAAAAATATTCTCTATGGTGCCAAGGAGGTAGCTCAGTAGAATAAGTGCTTCCCTGGCAAGCACAAGGGACTGAGTTCAATCCCCAGTTCTGAAAAAATAAAATTCTCATAGAGAAGGCTTGAAAGGGTGATGGCACATAGCCTTTTTTTGTTGTTGCTGTGAGGCCCCCACATTAGATTTTCCAGACTGTGCCAAGAAAAGCTAGAAGATAGTCATGGAAATTAGGTTTCAGATAAATAACAATTTCTAATAAATGTACCTCAAACAATATTTGAGACAAGCACTAAAACTTTCATTTTTGTTATCTGAAATGCAAAGCTAAATAGATTGATATGTTTTTAGGATTATGTGCTTCCAAATCTGCAAACCTGCACTGAATGCTGATTATGATTTATTTTCCTCTTGACATCAATAGTGACCGTTACATGCCAAATAAAACTTTAAGTTTTAAGATAATCGGTAGCCCTCCACTGCAGGATTGTAATCGCACAACTGAGTTTGTCTCTGCATACTGCTTCTCACTTCTTCCTGCTCACTCCAGTTATAATAGGGTTTGAAGAGCCTGTCCTTTGTTTTAGACTATCTCATAATTAACTGTTTTGATACAAGAAGTGTGACAAGTATATTAAATGGTATTCAGTTTAATTTTACTGCATCTCTTCCAGGCTGAGCCAGGCATGATCTGGAAGGAAAGTGCATGCTGAGGTTTTCTATCAAGAATGTTTTGCTTATTCTGCTTCTCATGTACTGTGATTATACAGAAAACATCAGTGTAGCCTGCCTGTTAATCATATGAATTAATAAACACCCACTCAACAGTAACTGTGTTCTGTCCTCTGGACTAGAAGGTGAGGATGTAGAAATGGATGAGTCATTGTCGCAAGGGTTCTATGACAAGATATATATAAAAGAGGAAAAAAATAATTATTTTTTCATAGAATAAGTGATAAAATCAAAAATTTTTCTTTTTGAGAAAGTACCACAGGGACTGGAAGTTCTGGGATTTTTGGAGGTGGTAGCCTCGTTGCTGCAGGACTTTCCTAGAATTCCTAGTTACCCAGGTGCATTTTGGAGATGGCTTGTTTCATTCTGTAAGAACACTCTTACATTTTTCTTCATGTTGATGGACTTTATTGATAAATTTTAGGGGGAAAATTAACAAGGTATATAAGAAGGGAATCCAAATATTCACTCAAGGATTGTGCATGTCTTAAGAATATACTTACAAATATATGGGTATACATAGTGTGAAGTTTTCCAAATAAGAGAGGCTATAGTGTTTTGCTGTTTTATTTATTGTTTTATTGAAATCACTCTTGTTATGTAGTTCAGCCAAGCTCAGAACTCACTTTGTACCCCAGACTGGCCTGAGTCCTCCTGACTCAACTTCCAGAGTGCTGGGATTGCAGACATGTGCCACCATGCCCAGCCCTATGGTTAATTTTAACTCAGAAAAAAATCCAGATCTTCATCTAAAAGCAGTAAATATATAATGAGAAGCAACTTTCTATAGGCTATTACAAGCATTGGAAAACAAAATACAAAAGTTACCAGGCTTGTATAAAGATAATCTCCAGTTCTGGAGGAGTAAAGTAGGGATACACATGATGAAAATAATGTATTGATTATAGAGCCATGCTATTTAAGGGACTCAGAGAGTCTCTTCCCCTACACCTCATCTTCCACTGAACAGTGAAGACCTTGCACCAAAATCTTAGACAGAGTCTCAGTTACTGTTCTCTCATTACTGGGACCAACACCTGACACCCAAAATGAAAGAAGGAAGGTTTACTTATCTCACAGTTAGTGGAAGTTTCAGGGCATGCTCAGCTGGCTCCAAGGAAGACTGGCACACAGAAGAGGGCAGCAGCTCATGGTGGTGGAAAACAGCAAAACTGCAAGAGCAAAAGGGAGGAGCAGCAGTAACAATGGCAACAAAGAGCAAGTCTGTCCCAGGCTATCTGCCCCAGGCCCAGTGTGGCACTCACATACATAATTCCAGAAGCACTCGCACTCATAATCCCAGCACTGGACCGTGAATTAATCACAAGGCATAGAAGTCTGCCCCATGACTGCATGAGGCTTTGGGGTGACAGCTAGACACAAAGCATGATAGGTAGATAGATAGATGATAGATAGATAGATGATAGATAGATAGATGATAGATAAATAGATGATAGATAGATAGATAAATGATAGATAGATAGATAGATGATAGATAGATAGATGATAGATAGATGATCGATAGATAGATAGATGATAGATAGATACATAGATGATAGATACATAGATGATAGATAGATAGATGATAGATAGCAGATAGATGATAGATAGATAGATAGATAGATAGATAGA
>PVKA01031264.1:0-26443 GCA_004027165.1 Ctenomys sociabilis | reverse complement strand
CCATTTACAGCTCAACTTATTATTATGGCCCCACATTATATACCTCCTTTTTATACTTTTCTGCTGGATGGTTAAGACCAAGAGAGATCAAGACCTATATACAGAAAGATGTAGCTTTTGTTTCTAATGAGGTCAGTGAAGTCCCCTCAGGGTTTATCTTGTAATCCTGTAACTTACTCTGTAGATCCTTTGTCTGTGTCATCCATGTGGATGAGTCACAGCCAATGCCTGACCAGTTTGCTCTCTATGAGAGCCTGAGAGAAAGTTTTCTCTCCATGTGACTCCCCCCAGGCACAGTATACATCATCAATCTCTTTTCTCTGTGGCTCCATAATCTCCTTGATCAAAAAATTTGGGGCACAACTGAGTTTCATGATGTTGCAGTACAGGTTCTCCTATGCCCTGAGTCTTTGCTGACCTTGAAAGGCTAGGGCCAAAATGTTGGCTGGCCTTTCGGCTCTTCTATTTCTCCAATTTTGATGTGTGAACCTAGGTTGTTAACCATCCAGAAGAAAAGCTAATCAGTACCCTGCAGCATATTCTGTTCAGTTTGTCCTGACTATTCTGACTCAACTGTTTTTAGTTGTTGTACAGTTCTGTTTGTATTTCTTCTTTTGACTTCTTATACTAGGGAGACTATATGATATTTGCACATGTGTGTCTGGCTTATTTCACTTACGAGTATATGTTCAAGTGGCATCCACTTCAATATATATGCTTCAAGTTTATCATTCTTTGTAGCTGAGTAATACTCTATTATATAGAAATACCACACCTTTTTTCAAACATTCCTCATGTGATAGACATCTTGGTTGTTACCAAGATTTTGCTGTAACAAATTGTGCTGCTATAAACATAGATACAAATATATCTCTATGATATAATGTTTTGAGTTCCTCTGGGAAAATTCCCAATAGGGGAATAGCCAGCTTGAGTGGGATTTCCAGTTCTACTCTTTTTCAGGAGTCTCCACACTGATCTCCACAATGGTTGTACCAGTCTACATTCCCACCAGCAGTGGAGAAGTATTCCCTTTTCCCCACAACCTCTCCAACATTTGTTGTTGGTTGATTTCCTTATGATAGCCATTCTTTCTGGAGTGAGATGGTATCTCAGTGTTGTTTTTATTTGCATTTTACTGATGGCCAGTACTGACTTTTTCATTTGGTAGCCAAGTGCTATCTTATTTAAAACAAACAAACAAACAAAAAAAACCCTTTCCAAATCTGTATTAAACCTACCCTTTAGAGATAACTATCTACACAGAATTTTTTTTAGCAAAGTCATAGGAAAAACAAACACCAGACACTGATGTTTCTAAGGCAAAACAATTATTTCTTACTTTTGTTTGATAAGGCTGCAAAGAATTCAGAATGTTGGTAATGTACTTTTGAATTAACTCTAAATTAGAGGCAGGCGTGGTGGAGCATGCCTGTAATCCCAGCACTCAGGAGGCTGAGGCAGGTGCATTGTTGTGAGTTCGAGACCAGCCTAAGCTACAAAGTGAGCTTAAGGCCAGCCTAAACTGCATAGTGAGACCCTGTCTCAAACAGACCAAAAATAAATAAATAAACAAACAAACAAATAAATAAATAAAAATGAATTAACTCTAAATTATTCCTCTACAGTAAAAATGTAATCTTTGAAATACATTTTCTAAACAAAAAAAAAAGTAATTGCATATATAGCATATCTGTAAGTCAAGGGAAGAAACAAAGTTCCAAATATTTATTATAATATTTTATTCAATGACATCTACTTATTTGCTAAAAATATTTAGGTACAAATTCTCATAAAATCACAAGTACTGGTCTAAATGTTTTTATAAATAAAGACTACATATGATCTAGCAAGTTAAAAAAAACTAATAAATATCGTCCAAAGGCTTCTCCCACAAGGAGCTACCAGTCTAGTACTAAAGATAGAAACATATACAAGCAAAGTGCTGAAACATGTTCCTACATTAATACAGAAATGGCTATGAAAATTGTTTTTTTTTACTAGGATTGGGTAATTTTTTGAAGTGTAAACCACACATGAACTATGTCATAAGATGAGCAGTATTCTCTACGTGGACACTGAGCAAAAACTGGGTGTCCTAAATGCTAGGAATAACAAACAAAAATAAGAGGACTAAAGAAATTGCACAAAAGGAACAAGAAATACTAGGTGTCTTAGGGATGTGTAAGCTGCAGGAGAGCAGGGTGAAATGGAACGGGACAGAGGAAGGAACAGACATTTCAGGGTCTTCATTGTCATATAGGAGATTTTAATTTTATTGTTTAATGTTGTTACTACTGTAGTATAAACTAAGGCAAATCACCAGAAATTTTTATTTATGGAGAGTCAGTGCACCTTTGAGGGAAGAACTACTGCCATATCTGCTTATATTTTCCACTTTAGCCTCCAGTTCATGATGAAAATTTAAAACATGTTGTTTTATAAAAGCATCTAACTTACAAAAGGGTACCCAACCATGGACTGCCTCAATTGTTATGCAATTTTTTAGTCACTTTGAAATAAAATGAAAAAACACTTTTAGATTATATAAAGGAAATACTCTTTCCATGTAATGACATAATTTTAACAAATAAATTTAGGATGGTTAATATTAAGTATAAGCATTTTTAAAAATAAAAACTATTTTGAGTTTACATGCCCACTTTCTAGAGCAATTCATAATTTTATCAATAAAATGTTGTATCAAAACAAAACTTACAAATTTATATGCTGTCCGTACAGCAGGAGTTGCTTTGGTCACTGCTGTGTTGAATAGTGCACCTCCTTTCTACAAAGAAAAAGCAAATTTATGTTCAAAAAAATTTGACAAACTGTTCTGAAAACAAACCATTATCAGAAAAGCCGGTGTGGTGGCACATGCCTGCAATCCCAGCACTTGGGAGGCTGAGGCAGGAAGATCGTTGCAAGTTCAAGACCAGCCTGGGCTACAAAGCAAGCTCAAGGCCAGCAAAAACTGTATAGCAATACCCTGTCTCAAAAAGAAAGAAAATAAAAATAAAGTAGTAAGAGAATAATAATCTCACTCTGAAGTTAAATAGAACTATAAAAGTCATTTCATGTTTAATATTTTCAAAGATTTTCTATAACAATTTTTAACAAAAATATGAACATTTCATTTGCTGCATTAAAAAACAAGGAATACTGGGTTTCTTTCTTCTTTCTTTCTTTTTTCTTCTTTTTTGTTTTTTTTGGTAGTAATGGGGATTGAACTCAGGACCTTGCCAGGCAAGCGCTTATTCTACTGAGCTATCTCCCCAGCCCTATTCTAGGTATCTTATCTTCATAAGAACAAATGTATTTCATTTGTTCTTTTAGTAAGTATAATACATCATTTAGAATCATTTTATTTTTTCAGTTTAGGCAGATGAGTAATATATGTAGGAATTCCAGACATATATATTTAAACCATAATAAATAAATACAAAGTTCATTAATTGTTTCAGTGTTGTATAATAGCATGAAGAAATATTTAATCTAAACAACATACTAACAAAACTATATTATTAGAAATTATAAAATTTCCATCACATCCTATTATTCTGATTCCTTGTTATGTAATATAACATGAAGTAACAGAGAAAACTTGCTTCTCAAAATAATCTACTTTGGGCCAGCCAAATAGCTCAGCAGATTAAAGTGCCTGAAGCAGTCTCTAGGGCCAGGGTATCAATCGCCAGGCTTGCCACCCCAGCCCCGCCCCTGGGGCACCCTGAGATGGTGATAGAGACTGCGCATGGTGGCGCATGCCTGTAATCCCAGCTCTTGGGAGGCTATAAACAGGCGGATCACTCTGAGTTCAATCTAGTAGTGAGACTGTCAACACCCTGTAGACCCTTCCCTAAAGTACAGAAAACAAACAAACAAACAAAATCTACTTATCTCTAAACAAAAGTTTCAATTGAAATTATTTTTGATTATCAACAAACTATAAGCATGACATATATGTATTAAAAGTATGAGAATATATATACTCATTTCAAATGTTAGAAATAAATATCCTAATTATAAATACCATACTTCACTGAATATTTCTTCATAATTACTGTGAAAGAAAAGAAATCAAAGACTTAATGTTACCTTAACTGTATGCATCCACTGCTGATATGACCTTGGATTCCCTGTAATACATAAAAGTTCCCAGGAACAGTTTTTAAAATTTAAAAAATACGTTTTTAAATCATTATCTTAAGAAATCCTATATTTTGCATTTTAGTAGGCAAATTTTAATTCCAATATTGTAAAAGAGGCAATAGCATTTGGAAGAAGTAATAAAGTAATTCTCAGGACCATAGTAATACTTGACAATAATGTTTTCTTAATTGACATATCAAAGTAATACATTACTCTATATTCTTTCATTTTAATATTAGATCCTCAGGAGAAAACGTAACCTATCTTTTGAAATCTAAAATGCGTATCCTTTTAAAACTGATTTTTCTACACTTTATGCCTATGTTATTTTGTAAAGGCTTTCCTGTTTTGCATAGTGAGATGCATGTAAAATAATATTTCCAATTCATAAAGCATAGTTTTTTAAAAAGTATCAGTTTACTGACACAAATACAGGCAGGATGATTCCATCCTAAGAATTACTTTGCAAATATTACTTAGCTCTGGGTTCATGCTTCAACTTAAAATCTTTCTCTAATTAAAAAAAAAAAAAAGGTTAAGAAATAGCTTTCTGATAAACCATTCAATGAATATAAATATAGGTACTTTAATTCATGGGTTATTATTTCTTCAACTCTGAAATACTACTTCTGAGACCACTTAATAAAATATAATAAAACCTGTTATTTAGAGTTTTTCTCTGTCCCAATTTCAAGACAATTACATTACAAATGAGAAGTTGCTCTAAGATGGCACTCTGAAAAACAAGGTAATGAGAAGAATTACCAGTAGTAATCTACAACTACAATAATCTAGAAAAATAATCCAGAAGCATAAAGTTTGAGGGTAAAGAGAAATTCTCCAGGAATAAATGTATTGGAGAAGATAATGGGGAAATACAGCAGAGCTTTTTACCACTCAGTATAGCATTTTGCCTCTATTTGGAAAAAGAAATCCAGAAGGAATTTTTTTTCCAGAATTAATTATAGCAGAATGCATTTACCACCCCTCAAAAAAATGTAAAACTAAGCTGATTGCTTAAAAGTCATGAAAGCTCTAGATAGCACTGGTGTGACCAAATATTTAAAGGTACATTTATTTCATTTGTAAAATAATAACAAATTATAAGTTAACCTATTAATTTTTTTATTGTTATTTTTTAGTACAGGGTCTACAAGGTCCCACTATGTAGATCAGATTCGCAGTGATCCTCCTGTTTTCAGCCTCTCAAACCCTGGGATTATAGGGAGGGCAACACCACACCCAGTCTCAATTGCCATCTCAGCATGCCCCAGGGGCAGGACCTGCACAGCTCGAGGGGACTGAACCCTTGCCACTGCACTCTGTGTAAATAGGCTCCTTAGTCTGCGGAGCTATATGACCATCCCTAACTTATTAATTTAATTTTCAGATTTTAACAAAAGACACTATATATTTTCATTCAACCATATCGTTCATTTATTTTACTTCTTTATTCCAAGTTCTTAGCTATTCTTTTTTTTTCAACTTTACTAAAAATGGTTGACTAGAAATCACACATTTTGTAGAGGATTTTAATGATTCTCCAAAGTGATTTTAAGAAAGGAGAAATATCTACAACATGATAACAATTTAGTATTTGGAATACATATTAGTCCTCTCACACACAAAAAAATTTAAACCCCTTAACCACAAAAAAAAAATATGTATGAAAAAGTCAGAGGAATAAAGTTCATATTCAGCTCTTCACAGGTCATGAAATGTGTTTACCTACATTACAGTATTTGAATTGTATTTCTGAACTATAAATTAGGCAAGACGGCACAGTTCAATGCGAAAGAGGTCTCTGGAGTTCAAGGGCCCTTGCGCTTGCCAGGGAAGCACTTATTCCACTGAGCCATCTCCCCAGCCGAGGACTCCGGGAGTCGATGCCCAGTCTGTGAATGGTGCGATCTGAGAACAGATACTTCACCTGGCTGGGCCTCAACTTCCTCACTCATGAAACAAGCTTATTGTGACTGCTACTGAGAGTTATTGCCAAAATGACAGATGATTACACAATATCTAGGATGATCCCTAATACATCCTGGGAACACCATAAAGGTTAATTATTATTGTTTAAAGGAGATATTTTTTAGCTTAATTTTTTTTTTGAAAAACTCAACTGTCTTTATATTCCAAAATAATGTTATTTAACATAAAGTACTTCAAATAATCTTGAGAAGACACAATGGAGTTAGTGATATCATAAAACCTTAGTTTAAAGCTTACTAGAGCCATAGTAAGCAAGAATATTTGTGAAAATGCAACAGAACAGAGATCTCAATAATAAATCTATGTATCTACAGCCATTTGATTTTCACAAAGTTACCAAAAGCATATGTCAGAAAAAGAATACTCAGTTCAACAAATGATACTGGGAAAACCAAATCTACACATGTAGATCCAAAACAGATTTTTTTTACCTGAATGACATAAATTTAGTTTAGAATATTTAGTTTTTAAAGAGAATTTAAAAAGCAGAAAACATTAGAAATGATACAGAATTTCATTCAACAAGATGATAAGAATTCAACAATGGTGTTGTATTGCATATTGTCTTCAAATTAGTTGCTCAGATTATCAAATACAAACATGAAAAATTGTTCTAAACATTAAAAAGAAAAAAATTTAACCGTTAATTGTTCCTTTCAATATAGAGCAGTACAATTATCCTGCTATCCTGGGGGTATACATATAAATGCTAATTATTATAAGTTCCTAGAGAAAGGAAAGGGTCTCTGAGATGATGTGTTATTTGCTTTGGAAGGTCAGGAGAGGTTTCTCCAAAAGCCCACATGCTGAAAAGAATGGTAATAGGCCAGTCAAATGGCTCAGTGGATTAAAGTGCCTGCAAGCAGGTGCAGGGACCAGCAGTTCGATCCCTGGGCCTGCCATGCTGGCCCCACCCCCAGGGCATGCTAAAATGACAATTGAAACTGGGCATGGTGGTGCACACCTGTAATCCCAGCTCATGATAAGCTGTAAACAGGGGGATCACTAGGAGTCCAATCTAGAAGTGAGACTCTGAAAACCCTGTAGACTCTTCCCTAAAAAATGCAAAAGAAAAAAAAAAAAAAGAAAGAAAAGATATAAAGTAATAATTAATGGTAACAATCTAGAACTACAATGTATGAGGGCAAAGAGAAATTCCCTAGGAATAAACATATTGCATAGGTGATAGGGAAATGAGCTACAACATAATCTAAAAATAAATTCCTATTTTTGAAATTTTAAGGGCTGTCTTAAATCTTAATGTTTCCATAATTTAGTTTCCATCTTGACAAAAATTTCTGAGGCTAGCACATAATCCTTTATGAAAAACCTGAGGCCATTTTTTTCTTAAGTATTTATTTGAGTGCCAAAATAATACTTCAATCTTCCTTTTACCTATCTTATGAAAATTCATAAGTACAATTAATGTTAAGATGATCTTAACATTATTCTTGTTAATAAAACTACTGATTTTGTCACACTCAAGGACAAAAATATCTTGATTTTTCATTTGTTCTAAAACTTTTCCTCTAGATCTATTTAACTTGCAATTCTTTGTCAAAAGATATAAAGTGATCTATTATATTATTCAATGTGGTCAGAGAAATACTACTAAAACTGATAAAATGTTTCCCATTTTTCAAACCCTTTAATAATTTACTTATCAAAAATAAACATAAGTACAAGACTGACCCATTTATGTAGGAAACTAATGAAGTAACACAAGCTATTAATATGTCTCTACATGCTTGTTTTTGAATAATCTGAAAATCTTTTTCTAAAGTTTACACAATTTGATCTGGGCTTAAGAACTAGTTTTATTCTAGCTTAAAAACTACACACACACACACACAAACACACACACACACACACACACAATTTAAAAAATCATGCTCTTAAATAAGCCAGTGTTCCTCGGCGGCTTCTTCATAGATAGGCAGCTGCATTTACCTAATTGAGTCTTTTGCCCCACTCAGGTCTCTTTTATCACCTTTCATCTCCATGGGTATTCTCTTACACATTTCCTCATGTTTTTACTATTTTCCTTTTAAACTAAAATTGAGCATTCTGCAAGAGTCTCATGAAAGGAAGCATGCGTGAGGAAATGATGCATTTCCTAAACAGTCCCCTTGGGACAGGAAAACATTTGGAAAATCTCCATACGGTCAAGATTTTTATGGCTCTAGATTCAAATGAAATTTAAGGTGTTTTGTATCTGATTGTCTTGAGTTTCTAATTAGAAATGTAACTGTGAAGTATTACCATACTTATATTAATTTTATCATAACTATGGACATTTCCAAACAAGTGTACCTACTACTATTGTACTGATGTACAATTAGAAAAAATATATTTTCCATAAAATTCCCTAATTATGTTTGCTTAACAGAATAAAATTTTCACTCCTAGTTTAGTTATTGCTGGTTTATTATACAGTGGTCTTTCCCGATCTTTATACTTTTTTTTATTTTAGTTTTGATTTTTTTATTTTTGTGGTACCAGGGATTGAACTCAGGACTTTGCACTTGCCAGGCAGGCACTTATTCCACTGAGCTATCTCCCTGGGCCACTTCCTGAGCTTTATGTGTAAAGAAATATTTAAAAGACAGAGAGACAAGGGGTTTGCTTGTATTCTGTAGTAATTTTGGAGGGTCTAAGTAAAACTATTTATAAATGTTTTCTAACTAAGCTCCTAATATTTAAAAATCTATGTAGTATAGCTGTTAAAGAAAGAGCTCTGAAACAGGTAAATACACTCAGTTCAGGTTCTGGCCGCTATTTGCTATATGACCTCAAAAGAATTCCTGAGTTGTGAGCAAAACGAGATGCCCAAAGGCCTCCTGAACTGTTACAAAGTTTAAATGAGGTATCTGTAGATCTTTCATGTGAGTTTCTGTTGCATATCAGGACTCAATAAATGATAGTAATGTTACTATACGAGAATACACAAAGGTAAATCTGTTCTCAGATGAACAGGAGCACATCTCAATATATATTTCTCACAAGTATAGTCTCTATGACAAGTTTGGAGCAGACTCTAGAAACAACTTTTGGAAATACATACACACACACACACACACACACATACACATGACACATACATATACACACAAACATATATTCTACATGGATAGATATCTTCTAGTTAGTAGCTAGCAAATATTACTATGCCAAAAAAAAAAAAAAAAAAAAAGTATCTGGCCTGGGGAGTTGGCTCAGTAGACTAAGCGCTTCCCTGGCAAGTGTAAGGGTCTGAGTTCTATCCCCAGTTCTGAAAAAAAAAAAAAAAAAAAAAAAAATATATATATATATATATCTATATATATATATATAGATATATATATATATTACTAATTTTATTATTGCTCATATTTTAAGTCCTAAAATTATGCTTTATTTTCTTCTAGAAATAGTTTCTAGTGTGGACAAGATAGCTCAATGGACTAAGCACCTGCTTGGGCAAGTGCTGGGACAGGGAACAATTCAATCCCTGGCTCTGGCCCTGCCCCCAGTGAGACCAGGTGTGGTGACACACACCTGTAATTCTAGCACTGGGGAGGCTGAAAAGAGAAGGATCATTAAGAGTCCAAGCTGCAAAGTCAGACCCTGCACCAAATATAATTAAAAAAAAAAAAAGAAGTAACCTCTATATATGTCTAAAAAAGAACTAAAAATAACATTTGACAGACATAAATTTTAAGGCAATTTCTTGTTCATGGAAATTTGTGATGGCTGAAATAAGTTTTCTTTTTGGCTAAGTATTTCAAATTAAAATGAGTTTAAAATATTTCTCATTGCAACAAAGACCAAGAAACAATTGTCGTTAAGCGGTACTAAAATATACCAGTATCTAAGTCAGAGGACTATTCCCCTGTTCTTTTTTAAAACATAAGACTTGTAGTAAAAAATTTTAGTTACCCTTAATTTTTTTTTTGTTAACACACACACACACACACACACACACACACACACACACACACACACACACCACATCCTGTATTAAATAGATATCTACCTAGATGATTAAGGCTGTGGAATTTAACTGTACAAAAGGATCATAGTGTTACCCCATTACTGTCACAAGATGTCACCTTCAATTCTATAGAAGCCACTAGCCCCACGGGTCATAAAGATAATGAGACAGCAGTTATGTAAATACGGAATAGATGCCTCAAGCAATTTGTCCATAAACTGACAATATTTTGCTTGTCTGAATTGAAAAGTAAAAAAGTGTTATTTTAATACACAAGTTCCATTTGAAGCTGAATCCTTATCTATGAGCTGAGGAAGGCAAAGAACATTCAGCTTTGTGGCTGAGTCAAGTAAACTGTTTCCCCATGGTGAATGCTTTCAATGAAATGTACTTATATCAGATGAAAGTTTATAACTGCTAAATTCATTTCTATTTTAATGAACAAATGATCTCTACATATTTTCTATATTTTCATGGGTTGAAAATTTATTCAAGAATAAAGTTAAATTTGTGATATTTGTAGATGACTACTGATTCCTTCTCTCATATTTTAATCTCAATGTTAGGGACAAAGTATGTATAGATGAAAATCAATCTTCCATCTGTCTATCTCTCTCTCTCTGTCTCTCTCTTTTTCCTTTCTCTTTCTTCTTGAAGGGCACTCTTTGTACAGCCCAACGAGGCACTGGAATTTGCAGTGATAATACTGTTTTAGCCTCCCAAGTACTGGGATTGTAGGCATCTACCACCATACCTGGCAGAGGTACTATGACACCATGTCAAAAATTAATATTCCAAAGGGATTTTTATTTCTTTAGTTCACATAACATCTAGAACAGTACATACTAAGCACCCAGCAACACTGCTTAAATGAATGGACAGAACATTGCAAGGATTCAACAAAAATTCTCTGCAAATCAAGGTTATATACAAGAATAAGAGTGTATAAAATATTGATTTGTAGATCATCAATTACTACATGCTTATAACACTGAATATTTATGATTGAAGAATTAATTACATTTGTGGAATTAACTATATTGGCGTGATTTTAAAACAAAAGCTTCAGTAGTAATGTTCAAATATTTTTGGATTATATTACAATATACTATTTCAACCATAATCTTAGTTTTTAAATTCATACTCTCTTATGGCTATTATCATTATTCATTTTTTAGAAGACTATTATTCTTCAGGAAGAAAGCTTAAAGGATATGAACTGTTTGGATTTCTGTGTTATTTCTGATAATATTAAGAGATCATCTAAGCCAACGGTGAACAATTTATCAGTCAATCCTAATGTTTAGGATAACTGATATGAGACAAAATAAACTGACACCATAGCTGTTATAAGATGAAAAAAATGTACTTAAGACATTATACACTTAGGAGAAAAAAACTGTATATGCAGCCACAAGATAAAAAAAAAATCAAGATAATTATTATTTAAAAGATGGACAATCACACTCTAAATATCCCATACCTCCACAAAAGCCACCTGATGTGATCTCTTCTTCAAATAGATCAGAGAAACCCCTTCCAGCATTTAGTTTTGCCAGTCGACCATCAATAAACTGAAATTTGTAAGAATCAAATATGTTAATTTTTCATTTACTTCACAATATTAAATTTTTACCTATATTAAAAATATTGGGCTGAGGTTCATATATATATATATATATATATATGAACTTTCTCAAACACAGCAAAAAGCAGGTGCTCAGTAAAGAAGAGCTACTTGGTTAAATTTTAATGGTCCAATACAGACTCTAACTCATTAAAAAAAAAGCAGCACAGGCAGCAGCAAAGGTCACAGGCTGCAGGGAGCTGCCTGGTACATGTCTCTGCAGAAGGATCTGCACGAATGCATTGCTGACTTCCCAGGCTGTTACCAGGGAGTCTGGATCCTCTTTCACTTGGCCTTAGCTCTCCCAGTACCTGCCTTACGGAGTTGCTGCAAATGTGAAATGAGATTAATGTAGATTACATGCTTAGCACAGTCTCTGATACAATGTTGACATTACTTATCGAGATTAATATTAATTTCAATGAAAAGGACAGTTCTTTCTCTAAACCATGATGCCTTAATGCAAAACAGTGAACCATGTAATTTTAATCATTTAATAATAAAATAAACACAACCTTTATATTTCTGGCACATGTGCTGACTGATTAGGATTTCTTTAAATATAATTGAGCTAAACATATTCATTGCCTTGACATGCATAAAGTTCTTTTAAATAATACTTTTCAGAGATTTGAGTGAAAAGGAAAAACTATTTGTAAGCACCTTCCTGTACTCCCTTGCCCAATGTGGCTACTTACCCTGGAGAGTCGCTCCCACCACCTGGCCTGCCCCATTCCCAAATACACCGAGTATCACGGCCATGTAGAATCTATACTACATTTGAAAAATACCCAGGTATATGACCAAATCAAGTGAAAAATCAACAATGTACATCAAATATATATTATTGGAATTTTTTTTGTACTTTTATTTTGTTGATATACAACATCTAGAATTTCATATGTTGATAATGAAGGTGGAGTGTATCTAAGGTTTCCTTGCATAAAAAGTAGTAAGCACAGAGAACACATAGATGCTTTTTGAAGGGGAGACTTAAAGACTTGATTCACACAAGATATTCATATTCATTCTGAGATTAGTTCATCCTAATTTTTATATTAGAAATTAAAATTTAATTGAATTAAAATAAATTAGTGTCACTTAAAAAACCTCAGACTTACTAATTGAGGAGACTTGTGTAGAGAAATAAGTTTTCCTTGGGGAACAATTTAAGACAATGAACAACAGCAAGTTATACCAGTTATAACCAATTTAACCAGCTAAATTTTCAGACAAAATCCTCTTACAGACTAAAATTAAAAAGATATGCCAAGTGAATCAATGAATTCTTGTTTAAATGCATTTCAACCATCTTTTTATTTTATCACAGAACACTGTTGACTAAAAATGTGATAAAACAAGTTTAAATAAATACATCCTAAAATGAGCCTGCCCTTTTTAAGCTTGAGCTGCTCTTACAGAATTCCAAATTCTAAAGGAGAAAGACCACGATGACCCCATTTTTACATGCCAAAGTTCCCAACAGCACAAACACACATGGAATTTGGACTGTGAAAGGCCTGCATCACAACTCCATCAGTAATGGACTGTTTCCCCTTCTATAAAATTAGAATAATAATAAATATCTTAGGAACTTTATATGAAATATTACAATGATGGGAAGTGCCTATAATTGTACAGATAAAATAAAGACTAAATGATCAAAGTCTACTCTTCCCATTTCCTTTTCCATTTTTATTTGTGCACAGCCTGAGGAATAAATCACTGTCTTCCTCATGCATTCCTCAATAGCTGGTGAAAATGCGTGGCACTCAGTTCTTAGTGCTTTTTGTTTCATTGTTGGGAGCTGGGGACTGAGCTCAGGACTCTGCACTCCATCACTGTGATGCATGCTGGGCCAGAAATAAATTTCAAACTGAGAGAGTACTGCCCACTGCAATATACTGAACAGTGACATATGTTTATCAAGTTTCAAAGTTAAATTATTAGCCAGGCAGAAGAGATTCATTTAATTCTATCTTCTTATCAGAGCTAGTAATTTACAATATTGGCATTTTTTTCTATGTATAATACATGGTTATTGTTAAAACACTGGCAATTTAAATGTAAGCCCATAAAACTTGATTTGTACAAGTTTTTAACACAGCAATATAAATCAAATTAAAGTGATCTAAGTTGATGGAGTAAGTTATCTTTTAAAAAACAAGGTGAAAGCAAAATGATAAATGTATAATAATATATTACTGGCAAGTAGAACAAACTAAGACACCCTTTTAGAGGACCTAATTTGCTCTAAAAAGATTAAGTCTATAAGACTTCTTAAAAGGTTTCATTTTTGTGTTTATCAAAAATAATCCATCCATTTTAGTAAATGAATAGAATAGTTCAAGCCTAAAAAGAGATAAATTCCAAAACTATTTACTAATCATGCACTTTTGAACATGAATAACTACTCTGTGTTACTAAACTAGTGATTGGAGCCAAAACAAATTAATCACTTGGTAAAATACCACATATTATCACTGATTTTCAAAACAGTTCTGTCAGGGACAATCAGACACCACTGTACACACAAGGAAATTATGTTATAAAATAATAACTGATTACTTACAAAATACCAACATGTACTATATGTGCACATACACACACACGCGCGTGCACACACACACACAAATACAGACATGCCAGAACAAATAAAAAGTTTGTATTAAAGGACACAACATTGAAAATCATACTTGCCCAAACTCCTTTTTTGATTTTTATTTCATTAACAATTTTTTTTCTTCCTAACTGCTTTTGGTTTATGGTCACCTCTCTAATAATTCTGGATCATTTCACAGTATGTAAGAGAGAAATGAACATTTTAAACTACTTCTGCACAGAAATAATTTTGAACTGAAAAGCATCTGTACTTACAAACTATATTATGTGCTATAACATGTTGAATAAAAGTTACTAACATGTGACAACTATGTATCTTTAGGTAATTATATGACAATTTTGAAGGTTCTTGTTATTGGAAGTAATGACTAATAATATTTAACAATGAGAATGATGTATGTATACCATAAAATTAGATTATAATTAGAATTTGAGGGTAATTAAAAATTTTCTTTAACATGATGCTTTCTGCATAAAATTTGATATTTTGCTTTTTACTCTAAAAGAAAATTTAAAACTTAGAACTAAACATATGAAATAATCATACCAAAACTAAACAGTTGGAAATGCTATAGAAATTCATGACTGCATTTTCATAGTATGTATCTATGATTTTATAATAAGGAGACAGAACAGATTTAAATGATAATATCTACTTAATTCTCAAGACACTTAAACTAAATGAATTCTCAAGATCAATGACAGTTTTTTCTCCAACTCATCCACAACTACAAGAACTAGACTTTGCTAAACTTCCTGTGAGAACCATAAAGGTAATGAAATAAATATTTTCAAAGACCAAAATTGCTTCTTGTTCTTGTTTCTGAGTATCACTAGGGTTCTGTTTATTTTCAAATAGCTATCTTTATACAAAATTAATTCAATTTAAAGGAATTACCTAGTGAATTAAATGCACTTTAGTAAGCAATACTATTCATGAAATGAGCATTTATTGTATAAACTGATTTTTAAATTACAGTTAAATATAAAATGATTTTTTATAATTTATGTATTTGCTTCAGGGTTTTGTTACACAGACACACAGTGATCTTCCTGTCTCAGCCTCCCCAGCACTGGGATTACATGTGTGCAGTTACTGGGGATTGAACCCATGTCTTTGTGCTTAGACCGCTGAGCTATCTCCTCCGCCCAAAATTAATGTTTAAAGAATGTCATGTAATATAGATAATAGGCCTGATGTCAAACTTCTTTCAAATAATATTTTAAAAGATCTGGTCAGATGCACATAATAAATTGGAACATGTTGGCTAGTAGTCTTGTAAAAATGTATTCTTCCCTTATGTGATAAGTTGCACACTTTTTAAAAATTATTCATTAGACAGTGTATTTCCAAGATTTGATCTAAAAATCTAAAGCAAATTTTGCTATCACCACAGCCTAAGGTCCTTAGTGATCTACATATTATATAAACATTTAATTGCAATTGTTGCATCAAACTCTAAAAATGGCAGTTATTAAATTTCAGTGTTCTTATTTAAAATTAAAAAATGCTATTTGATTTGGACGGAGAGGAACTCATTATAAAATAACTGTGCTGAGGAAGTAGGGTACATGATGTGATTTTTCTTTACCACACTGGATCAGAGGGAAGAGGGATTACTATATTTTTGTGCTTCCTGGCCATCCTGAAAAAAGACCAGACAAGGGGCCAGTCAGAGAGCTTAGTGGCCGAAAGTGCCTGCTCAGGCAGAGAGTAGGAGCCAGAGTTCAATTCCTAGGGTGCGCTGAGATGGTAATTGAGACTGGGTGTGGTAGTACTCATCTGTAATCCTGAAAACAGGAGGATCACTACGAGTCCAAGCTACGTGGTGAGACCTTATAGACACTATACAAAATACATAACAGAAAAAGAAAGGGGCAAGGGAGATGGTTCAGTGGAATACAAACTTCCCTGGCAAGTGCAAGGGCCTGAGTTCAATCCCTGATTCCACCAAAAAGAAAAAAGAAAAAGAAAGCAGCAGACATGGTGAAACAATGCCATTAACAAATCCATATACCCAAATTTCTTCTCCAATGTCAAGGTAAAATTAGTCACACCTAATAAAATTTATATTAGGAACTTCTTGGGCAGCAAAGATAATCACTAAGAAAATTAAAGTGCTTAGAGCTGGAAAAAGTATTTTAAGTAATCAAAAAGTTTTGGGACCAGGGATATAGATCAGTGGCATAAAAGCCTGCCTGGCAAGCACAAGGTCCTGAGTTCAACCACTGGTACTGCAATAAATAAATAAATAAATAAATAAATAAATAAATAAATAAATAAAACAAAAAGCAGAAAAAAGTTTAGCAATTACATTTTTAAATGCAAGAAAAAGATTGCTTTTAAAAATATATTAATTTCTTATAAATTTTTAAAATTTGCCCTTTTATATAATACTTTGGGCTAAGTGGTCTAATTTAAGTGTATTTTCCTCTGAATATTGAGTAAAAGTTGACAGTGTACTGAAAATTACACTCAAGCCTTACAAGACATTAAGTCAGCAGATATTCTTAGACATCTGCTAAGTATAGGGCATTCAGTTTGTGGCTATTTATAAACACAAACTGCTATAGCATGTAAGAATGAGGGAGAGTTCAAACCATGACATTAAACATGTGAGAAAATGGAAATAAGCTGTTACTTTTATGCCATTTCAAAAATTAAACAATCAGATAAGTGTAAGATTCCAATATACTAAAATCACCATCATATAATGAACAGTGAACACAATGAACATTGAAAAGTATAAAGAATCCATTCAGTGCAATTCACTAGAAAAAATAATGATTTAAAATAACAATAATAGGATAATACTACATTCAAATACAAAAAGTAGGGTGAGACTTTAAAATTTTCTCAGCTGAGGATACAATACAGCTTGGCGGCACAATGCCTACCTGGCCAAGTCCTGAGTTTGACTCCTGATGCCATAAATAAATAAATAAATTTATTTCTCAAGGACTTAGTCTGTTGAACTTTATGACCACCATATCAAAGAATCAATTAATTGAATCATTTAATATTTACCTATATATTTACCATAATCCAAGTACTGTTCTGGTGCCTAACATATATCAGTGAATGAAACAAAAAAATTAAAAGTCTTGTGATACTAAAGCATCTAGAGAAAGTGAGGGACAGCATGACATCAGAAACATAATAAATTATGTACAATGTTAGAAGGTGAGAAATGCAGTGCAGCAGTAATATGGTATATAATGCTATACTTATTTTAAAAGATTAAACTAGATAAAGCACTTCAACTGTACTCAGCATAAAATCAATATATGATAAATGTTACTTTTGTGATCCATAATTAATTGTGACTCATCTATTCATTATTTTAAGCTTCTTTTATGATATAGGTGCAGAAGTACAATGACACAAAAAAATTTTCTGAGAAATAATACCAAAAAGTTCACAATGTTAAAAACAAGAGCACTATATTCGGAGAAGTATTTAAGAGATAGAGGCCTGATGCCAAGGATCTTCTAATCTAGAATAAAGATTTAAAATCACTGGACTTTAGGGACCGGGGAGATGGCTCAGTGGGATAAGTGCTTCCTTGGCAAGTGCAAGGACCTGAGTTCAATCCCTGGTTCTGCCAAAAAAAAAACGGACTTTAACTGTACTTCAAACCAAGTCGACCTAACAGATAAATACATAGAATTTCTTTCCAAAGTAGCAGAATATATATATATATTCTTCTTAAGCATTTATAGAACATTCTCAATGATACATTATATGTTAGACTTGAAGAAAAAAGGTAATTTTTTAACACAAAAGCCTAAAATCACTGTTAAAAATTAGCCATGGGAGGAATATTAGAAACTTCCCAAATGCATGCAAATTAAAATGAGTACTGCATTTGTAAAGACAATTCTAAAGAAGGTAAAATGGCTAATAGCTATAAGAGAAAAAAGTTCAGTATCATCAATCAGAAGTGTAAATTAAAACCACAGTGAGATCATCTCACATTCATTATGATTTGTGCGATCAAGGAGGGCATGGAGGGAGGGAAGTGATGGGAAAAAAAATAAATGAAGAAAATGGAAATTAAACTTCTGTAAATAGGAATGGTGAACAATAATTCAAAGAGTAGGGGATGAAAAAGAGAATAAATATGTGCTATCTACATGTATCAACTCCCAATGTTAAATGTAATCATTATGCACTGCAAACATGCAAAAGTGAATAAATAGAAAAAAGACAAGAGATTACAGGAGATTCTGCTGGTCAGAATATGGCAAAAATAGGGGCTAGGGAGATAGTTCAGTAGAATAAGTGCTTCCTTGGCAAGTACAAGGGCCTAAGTTCAATTCCCGGCAAAAAAAAAAAAAAGTGGCAAGAAGGAAACCATTGTCAGAGAGTTGATGGGAATGTAAATTAGTAACTTATTATGGAAAACATTAGGAAGATTCCTTAAAAAAATAAAAATGAAACAGCAATTCTACATATAGGTATATACCCAAAGGAAATGAGATAAAGTTATCAAAGAGATATCTGTACTCACATGTTCATTAAAGCATATTTACAACAGGCAAATAAATCAACTGAATGTGCATTAATGGATGGCTGCATACATCAAATACTATATAAATATATGTACATATCAAACCTGCATACATATGTAACATTTATGTACATGAGTAACAATGATATATATATATATATATATATGTTGTACTATCAGCATATGTATGTACACATGTATTACATATATTGTACATACATATACATACATGCATACAATGTTATTCTATGCAGAATTTTAAAAGAAGAATATCCACTTCCTGTCATTTGTGGCAACATGAATGATCTTAAAAGATATTATTCTAACTGAAATAAGCCAGGCACAGAAAGACAAGTACCACATTATCTCACATATGTGGACACTTAAAAGAAATGAACTCATGTAAGAAAACCTAACTGCAGTGATCAGGGGCTGAGCACATTGGGATGATACAGAGACACTGATAAAAGCATACACATTTGAATGAGACAAGAGAAGTGTAGAAAATTTTATGGAGAACATGATTATTACATTTAATTATATTCTTGAACATGGTG
Source organism: Ctenomys sociabilis (assembly GCA_004027165.1). Taxonomy (NCBI): domain Eukaryota; kingdom Metazoa; phylum Chordata; class Mammalia; order Rodentia; family Ctenomyidae; genus Ctenomys; species Ctenomys sociabilis. The sequence goes on along the minus strand of PVKA01031264.1, from coordinate 7,006 downwards.
ACAGAAAATTTAATGGCTTAATCACAAAGAATGCTGAATATGATACCTTAATTAGCCTGAAAACATTTTCACAAATAAATTGTTGTTACTTAGCTTGATTTGGTCATTCCATAATCAAATTCAAATATAAAAACATGTTGCTTATCAAAATATATACCATTTTTATTTATCCATAACAATCAACCAATATGTCACTAAATTTTTCTTAGGTTTCATGGTATTATGTTTCCAAGGAACTACCAAACATTAGATGATATGACTTTCCCTATCCGAAACTATATGGGATTTGTTTATTAAATCACAAATTTTTAGATGCTTGCTTATAATAATTGTCCAAGCTCAACCAAAGACCTTTAAAATAAATTGTAACTTAATTCCCTGGCAATCTGAAGAAACTGGTATATTTTTTAATTTATATCCACAGAAGCATATTTCTTGTATAACAAAGTTTGCTGGCATACTTTCAAACCTGAGCAGTGATTTCTTGAGGTGGATGGCCTTGCGGACTTTTGTTCTAATATAATTCTTTATATCCCATTTAGCAAATATAATCTGCTACCTTACTGTTCTCCATCAATCATAATGAAGTTCACTTTAGTGAAATAGAACCTATCTCATTTATTCTTTAATGTTGTTATCAATCTAAATATTTTAGTATTTAAAATCACTTTCCATAGATAGTAATTTAAAAAGTGACCAAGAAATTTTTCTAAGATTTATTTAGTACCCAGAACTGGTAGCATCCTATGCAAGAAAGTACATGATAGGTTTTAGTCATAATGATCTCAATCCAAGCAAAGGTCCTTATCTATTAAGAAAACTGATGAGAATTACCTGTAGAAAAATACAAATAAAGGCATTATCTTTTATTTCATATTCCTCACATGAAAAAGATGGCAATTCTACTTTATAAATAATCAAATTCTGTCTTTTCTGCTTCACTTCATTTTCTACCACCACCATCGTCCTCATTTTTCTCTCCAGGGCAACTTCCATGGCTCTGTAAAGGACTTTTGCTCCTCCTCTCCTCCAATTCCTTTTTAGAGTAATCTGGGACAGCTTTATAAAATGTTAATCAGCTCCAGTCAGGTCCCTTCAAAGCATCCTCCAAGCATACTATTATTTCTAGAATCAAGTATAAACTCCTATGCCTTAAGCCCTGTATGATCTCTACTCTTTATCCACCCCCTTCAAACTTCAACTAGCACAACTCTCCCTCTTGCTTGTAACTGACTGAATTCTAATCCCAGGAAATGCTTACCTCCTTCCCACTTTAGGGCCTTTGGGATAGCAATGCCTTTTACTAGAAATGATATTCTCACTTTTACAGCTCAAAATAGATTTAGCTTAAATAGAACCTGTCAGCAATGCTTTTCCCAATCACTCAGTCTTAACTGGCAATTAGTAACTGTCTCATAAGCTCTGATTTTTTTTTTTCACTCACTGGCATTTTTCTTATGTGTCAGCCCATTCCTTTCTCTAGAACTGTCAGTTCTGTGAGAGAAGTTCACACAGCTCTGAATCTCAAGTGCTTGAGATGAAATTATTTAACACAAAACAATAAGTCATTATTACAACAGATGAACAGAGACAGAGAAAAGAGTAAAAGACAGTGAGGAAGAGAAAGGGACAATTTGGAAAGGCTTCAGAGAAATGAAGATACATGTGAAAAAGAGGTAAGTTATAATAACCTGAAATAAATGCTGTGACTCAAGCATGAATGACATTCTAAAGAAGGACAGAATGAAAGGAGATTCCAGTCCTGGTTTTCTGAGTTGCCACACTGATTTATATAGCAGCTGTACAGTCTACATTCCTACCAGCAGCAGAGAAGAGTTCCTATTTTTCCATGGCCTCTCCAGCATTTGTTATTAGTTGATTTCTTTATGATAGCCATTTTTTCTAGGCTGAGATTGTGAGATTGTATCTCAAGTGTCATTTTAATTTGTCTTTCTTGAATGGCCAGTTATGTGGAACATGGAAACATCATACTGTAGTGATATATGTGCACCTGTGTTTATAGCAACACAATTTGTGATAGCCAAATCTTGGAAATAACAAAAATGCCCATCACCTGAGCAATGGATGAAAAAGATGTGGTAGTTTTATACAATGGAGCATTACTCAGCTATAAAGAAAGACAAACTTTATAGGTAAGTGGATGCAACTAGAGGCTATACTCATAAGTGAAATAAATCAGATCCACAAGTGTAAATATCACATGGTCTCCCTAGTATAAGAGCCTGAAAGAAAAAATAAAATCTGAAAGGTATAATGGCCACAGTAAAATGGAAAGAAACTGAACTTAAGTATTAAATAATGAAGATGAGAGAAAGGAGAAAAGATAGAAAAAAAGGAAGGAGGAAAAAACATGTAAGTATATATACAGGATGGCTGAGATTATTTTATTCATAATTTCCATTAGTGTTTCTGAAAATAGCAGTTAATGTTGAGATTTTTCATTTTGACTAACTCTGTATGCTGATACCAGTAATATCAGCAACTACATCAAGGACAGCAAAGTGTAATACAAAATCCATGGTTGAATGCCTTTCATCTTGGTCTTCTAAACATGTACTGTTTCTAATGTCTTATCAGTTATTATACTATCTTTAAAATAAATTTAAAAAAAGAATAAAAGAATAAGATTTCTTGAAGGCAAGCACCAATATGCAATTATTTCCCCAATCTTGCATAACTACATCTGTTAATATGAGAAAGAGATTTGATAAAAATAGATAATATAAACATTGTTAATTAGCTATTCCTGTCTATGTTAAAATCTGTAACATGCATTGTATGTTCCCCTGTTTCTGTCTTTTTTTCTATTTGTTTTTGCTTATTTTTACAAAATAAAATTAAATACAAAAATAAAATAAAATTCCTATTCTTCCCCCCATTTAGTGAATATAACCTGCTACCTCACTGTTCTCTATCAATCATAATGAAGTTCACATTAGCAGAACAGAACCTGCCTCCTTTATTCTTTAATGTTGTTATCAACACTGAATATCTCAGTATTGAAAATCACTTTCCATAAATAGTAATTTAAAAAGTAACCAAGAAATTGGCACCTCCTACTCTTATTTTCCTATTCTATTTTCCATTCCTGTTGAGATTATTTTGTCTTAGCTCATGTCATGGCAATGTTTACATTAACTGAGGTTATAAGCTTTCTGTACATGGCCTATTATTCTTATTTCCCTTTTCCCATTCCTCAGCCCTTGACCTGTTCCCTTATACCACTTCCCTATGGCCAGAGATCCATCCTCTTGTCTCTTTCCATCCATCCTTCGTCATCTTCTTTGTTTGTACTTTGCTTCACCCAAATGATAAACACTATATGATATTTAAGCTTGTGCATCTGGTTTATTTCATTCAACATTGTTATTTTCCAGATTCATCTGTTTTCCAATAAATGTCTCAAATTAAAAAAAGGAAATGATAGACAAAAAAGTTGGCATTTGAACAGGCCATGAGAGAATGACAGAAAACCAGCGTTAATGACATGGCATAGCACAGAGAAAGCCTCATATTGTGAAAAGATACATTTAAAAGATATTTGATGTGACTTGATATTACATTAGTATAGGAAATTGGGCAAAGATCTGAAGCCCAGAAAGAGACCGATCACTTACACAGTATGATACTCCAGGCAGAACCACAAGAATACTCTGTCTCTTGGATGTTGAGCCCATTATTCTGAACAGTAGGCTAGGCATGCCACTAGCAGCACACAGTACTGTGATGAGGAACTCAAAGCCACAGAATAGATATGGTATATTTAAGTGAATTCCTAATTTCCCTTGTAGGTGAAGGTGGGAAAAAGATAATTTTAAGAATATTTAAAGTAAATATTGCAATACAGCATCATGGTATAGAATGTACTATCATACATTTTTTTTGTGGAAAAATGCAGAAGGCTTCCTCATACTGAATGTTACCACACATTTAAAAGTATGTTCTCTTCTACCACAAATGACCCTTTTTATATGGAAAAGTTTGAGAACTGTATGTTTATAATTTCTTATGAAACACAGGAAAAATTTTGGAGAAACACTTAAAATTATTTTTTTCAATTTAAATGTTCCCTACCATTTCCTGCTCAGTTGAATTAAAATTCTGACAAGTGGAATTTTTAAAAAAGTATCTACTTGAATATATTTCAGCAGTTCACTGTTATGCAAGTTTCATAACAGTTACCTAGGCTGCCAGCAGAGATAACATGGAGATCAGTCAAATGTATAGTGTAAGCTTGGCTCTTAGATTGACACCAAATTCAGTCACAGTCCTTAGCTATGAGATGTGTATAGTAAAATGAGCATAGAAAACTTTACTTCTAATGGCATTGATAACAAACAATATACAGGTGAAAATTTGTTGCATTAGGGTAGTATGAAATTAAGTAAGAGATCTAAAACTAATGGCTTAACTCTTAAAGTTATTTCAGTAAACAAAAAGAAAAGGATGTCAAAAGTTACAGATTTAAGGAATCATTTCTGGGACTGCTTCCAAATCTATTATCTATGGAGGAATGCATCCAAATGGGCTCTACTATCATTTGCCTAAGCTATATGTTTACTTCACAGTATTATGGAATGTTAGAGTCAAAAGGTATCTCAAACTTAAGTGATCTTAGTTTAGCTTATATTACAAATGCAGAAAATTGAGTTCCAAAGACATTGAAAAATCAACTGAAAGTCAGTAAAATAGAGCTTATTAGGGTAAATAGCCTAATCTAAAAACATTAAAAATGCTTTTTGAATCAATATTTAATTTAAATATTGATGGTTTAATGATAAAACAATGGGAGTTGGTAGCTAAAGATTAAAGGGACTGGTACGAGATGCAGGATAGGGAGGGGAAGATCATGTTCAAAGAGTACAAGTTTCAGTTAGTGGGGTCAGGTTGTGAGATTTATTACATGGCTTAACAACCATAGTTGATAATGCACTTCTATTTAAAAGCTTCAAAAGGACTAAGTTTTACATGTTCTCACTATAAAAAGTATGCTAGGTGACAGACATGTTAATTAGCTCTATATAATCACAATGTATGTATGTGATGTAATTATATATATATATATATATATATATATATATATATATATACACACACACACACATACATAATAAAGTATCACATTATATGCCATAAACATGCACTCACTGAATATTTAGAATTGAAATTATACAATTTAAGTATTAACAAAAATGATAAACTAGGAGAACCTTTGTTCCTGGATTTTAATTAAATGTTTCTCTCTACATTGCCACTGTCACTACATAAAATTCCTTCAGCTTGTTCTTTCTTTATGGATTTTTACTACATGAAGTTTTCTACAATATTATTTAGGTTTTCCTGCTTTTCAATATTGCATAAAAGAAATTGCTCATATACTCTTTGATGACATTTCTTTTACTTCATTTTCTATTTTACAATAGGCTAATTCCCTGTAGAATATTCATCTGTTATGAATACAGGTATAATAATTTATTTCAACTATTGATGAGTATGTAAGATTATACCCAGATTTTATTGTTCTAAACAATCTGAGTAAACCTGATGAACAATGAGAATATCAACTTCTAAGAAATACAAATATTTAACTTAAATATTGAAAGTGGTAGTGTCAGAGTAGTTTTCAAATAATTCATATAAATTTACACTCTCATAAAGAGTTAAAACTTATTCCTGGATGCATAACCTTGTTCAAATTTGGAATGTCTAGATGTTTAAAAGTTGCCTGATCTGGTAGATGAGAAGTAGCACTTTATTGTTTCTTATTTGAAAGTCACTTATCACAAATAAGGTGGATATCTTGTATATTTTCACTAATCATTCAAAATTCTCCATGTGCATCCTGTCATCTTTTACACAGTCAAATATTCCACAGAACACAGACATTCAGAAGGCTGACACAACCACCCTTGAGTAGTTTACATATATTCCAAGTATGACATCTTTCCACTACCAAAGGTTCTGAATTTCAGTGAAGTCTAACATATTTTTATGTCATAAGAAACATGTCTCTATCTTTAAACTAAAAAAAAAATATTAGTTTTATGCCCTATTTCTTAAATCTTTACACCTTTTGGCTAGAACTTGGCTGAAAGTGTAAGTTAAGCCACAAGTTTATTATTGTTTATTACTTATTCTGTGCATAGAAAAGCACAACCATACTTCAGATTTTCTGGTATCACCCAACTGTGGTAGCTAAGAGATGGCCACAGGAAATAACTGTGGAGAGGTGGAAGGCTGTCACAGATCATACGAGAAGTTTAAGCAGCAAGTTAAGATGACAGAGTACATGGTGAGGAGGACAGGCTCCTCTACTGAGGAGCTGGGCCTCTTGTGTATAGCTTTATGACAGTCTGGCTCTGCATGCAAGAGCCTGAACCCAGTAGACTACCTGGCTACCCTGGTTCCATCCTCCCAGCACTGAAATCCACAGTCTGTTTACTTCCTCCACTTGCCAACGTGACCAAGGAGATTCTGCTGCTTCTATGTTTCCTATATTTCTTGGCATATGGAGAGAAGGTCCTCTGGAGCAATTGAACTCACAGGCTTCAAAAATAGTTGGGCCCAATAATGGCTCAGGGTGCACAGAAAAAAAAAAGGAGAAAAAAAAAATCCTAAGAACACTCTAGAGTTAATATAGCCTTGAAATGGACAACACATCCTTCACTGACCCCACTCCTGGAGAAACATGGGTTGTAACTCAACATTTACAGAGCTACAGCCAGTTACATGGGCATGGAAACACAACAGGTGCCCAATGTGAATTACTGTCCCTGCCACATACCTGGATTCTAACATTACACAGCCTAGAAAGAAATACCTCTACCTTGAGAAACTTTTCAGAATTATTTCATTATTCACTTTGTTTTCTGGTTTCTTTTTTCTTTTTTGATTGTTTTTTCAGTTACTTCTTCCTAATTAACTTTTTTCTTTCATTGGATTTTTATCTCACATTTTCTCTTTCTTCTCACATAACTTTTTTTTT
>PVKA01031263.1:0-26437 GCA_004027165.1 Ctenomys sociabilis | reverse complement strand
TGATATAATTCAGCTACATAAATACCTGTAAATATAATATCATGTATGCACCTTGTACAATACCAAAACATTATGAAAACAGTTTGCAATGTATTATTTCATCGACTCTGTATGGTTATGGTGTTTTGAAACTGTCTGATTGACATTTGTATTTCAATAAAATAAAAATAAATGGAAAAAAAAAATAAAAAAAATAAAAAAAAAATAAAAGGCTAGCTCACACCTGAGATCAGACCTGTGAGAGTTGACTGCCTTTCCTGTCACCAGCCTTTCTTCCCCAACTATAGAAATCCTACAGAGAACCATCAAACATGGAAGGAGATCATTTTGCATATCTCTGTCATTTCCTCCTATCCTGGAAAACAAGGAAAGTTTACTTTTCCATCTTACAAAACAGTAGGAAAGGGTCTCCATGTCTCTAGACACGGTCCCCACCCCGTCACCACAGGCAGCTCAGTAGAAGGGTCCAGCATCGGAGGCCACTATGCCACCACCTAGAGCACCTGCACAGCTGAGGCACACCAGGGGCCAGGGCTGCATCTCTCCAGGGGCTGTGCCCCTCTCTGGGACTCTAACACAGCCAGACATCTTATAAAGAGCAGCAGGCTGGTCAGAAAGACTACGCAAAACCAACTCTCCACCAAGTGTTACCAATCAGCTGAGGGGTCTTTTGACCAATTCAAAATGGAAATCTGGAATTGGCAAAGTACTTTCCCTGCAGTTAGTGACTCCCAGCTCTGAGTGCCAGTGGCTTTCAGTTTCAAGCTCTGAGTGCCACCGCCTATTTGCACCTGGCATTAGAGTTCTTAGTGTTACTAAGCACCTAGTGCTGACAGCCACTCCTATCCACTTCACTACAGCTGGGGCTTGTGGGTCCCTGGTGGCCTTCTGGAGCCCTCCCAGCAACTTGCTGCCTCTGTGGGTCCACAGTTGCCAGCTACCCCAGGGCCCACAACCACCACTGCCACAGCTGACCTCAGGACTTGGCTTTCTTCCCTCCTTCTTTGAGGATGGCTCAGGCTCCAGACCTCAGCTTTGTCTTTCTGGCAGTGACCTCCAACTTCTGGTCTTGGCCTCAGCCTTCTCTTCTGCCACCAGTCCTGAGCCTGGAGCTTTGCTCAACCTCAGCTTCTGTCTGGCATTCGCTGGTGGCCTCCAGTGTCTATAACTCCTCTACTGACCTAGGAGTAAACGCAGCACTACTTATATGGAGGAGGTGCAGCTCTCACCAGCACTTTCCCCTGCATTTGCTGCCCTGCTTGAGCATTGCTGGAAGTGTTAGAGGAACAAGAGCTTTTGCAGAGGGAACCTTCCAGAGTGACCACTGGGTGGAGCCATCTGGACTCAGTCTGTTTCACAAGCCTATTGCAGCCAGGGCTGGTCTGTTCTGCAGCAGCTGTAGGGTGTCAAGGTCGGCCTCCACTGCCACAGCTAAAGTTCCTGTGCTTTCAAGAAAATGGCAGGGCCAAAGACCACAAGTACTGTGACTTCTGTGCCATCAGCAGAAACTACTATCACCATTGCCCACTAAGGTCCAAGAGGTCTTGGAGAACATCAGTGATGGGCCCTGGAGCCTCTGCAATCTTTGATATAAGTCTGCTCCTCCAAGAGGTGGCATCAGTGCCTAGGGCAGAGACGGGATATGATAGCCACCAGTCAGGTCACCCCTTTGGGGCTATGGGGAAACAGGAAAGGCCAGGCCTAGTTTCTTTCTGTCTCACTAGGAGCCACTTCCTACTAACTAGTAGGCCATCCATGGAAAGCAGGAGGAGCTGAGTCCTGTAGAGGCCCTGTGCACAGCCAGTACATTAGGGAAAGCGGGTACCACTAGGTGGCTCCCCCAGTACTGGCGTAAAACAATCTGGATTCCACATATCTGGGCTTTCTCTGGGACTCCATGTACACAATGTAGCAGACATATGGGGTGATGCATTGTTCATAAAAGACCATTACAAATAACTAAGAGAAATGCACATATATCTATTTCACACAACACAAGCGCTCACCTTCCCAGGTCTTTGATTAACCAAAGCTGAATACAACCAGGGCTGCACAAACCTTCCAGGGTGCCAGCACAGTGAGATGCAGCATGAAGGCAGAAAAGAAAAGTCATCAACTTCAGGTGAATAATCAGAGCCAGGAAGGACTCAGACATCACTCAGGAGCCTCTTGTGCCAGCTCAGGAAGTGCTCAGCAAAGGAAGGCACAATTAGCTCCGTGCCATCCCCAGTGGTATGGGAAGGTGGCAGCTAGACACTCCCCCTCAACCCCAGTCCCAGCCCATCTCCCGCTCTTCCCACTCCTGACCTGTGGTACCACAGGGGACCAACCAGCATTGTGCACAATGACACCATGCCAGGCTGCCATGAGCCACTGCAGACTCACATAAGCTAGACCAGCTTTTGCCCCCGAAATTAGGTGATTCGCAGCAATAAAACAGAGTTTAATGAAACTAAATTGCCAAACTCTTGATTCCTTTGCTGGCAGAAGCAGGGATATAAAAATCAGTGCAAATACCTGAACTGCATTTCACCTAGTCACTTCACTGGCCAGGCCACAGATCTCCAACTGCAAGTAATGATGGCAAACAGGCTCCCTACCCTTCTCCCCGAAATATACCATCTACCAATGGTAAGACAGCTACCACTCATCTACTTACCCTAGCAGGATGTACTCAGGAAAGGGCAGAAAAGCGCTTATAGGTAGGAGTTCTAGGTCATCTAGTAGCCTCAGACAAGCATATTTCAACCACGGAAAACCCATCGTGAAGCAACCCAAAGAGCAACCCCTGGGTCAGCATTTTTCTGGTTCCCTTGGGATCAATTCACCCGAAGGTGACACCAGCTAGGTGTGGCGGTGCATGGCTATAATCCCAGCACTCAGGAGGCTAAGGCAGGAGGATCAAGACAAGTGTGAGGCCAGTCTGGGCTACATAGCAAGCTCAAAACTAGCGTGAACATCATAGCTACACCATTTCTCAAAAACAAAGACCAGCAAAGGAGTGCTACCTTCGGAAGTAGATGGAAGCATGCATGCTGCTAAGAGTGAAACCTTCAACAAGAGAGATGCGCCACCTCACCGCCCCCTTACCCGACCACCCTTGCCAGCCAACCTGGCTGATTTGCCAGGCAGAAAGAGCAAAGCCAAATAGTGAGAGTCAAGACATTCATACTATTCTCAGCATTGGCCTAGATGCCAAGGAGCTTTCAAACACAGAGAAAAGAGAGGATGCCAGGAGTCTCACAAAACTAGGCAAGGAAAATGATTCAACTGATCAATTTTTAAAAACAAGCAAAAAGCCAAGATGGCAATAAAAGTACTAGGCCAGGTTTGGCTGGGCGAATAATATATGCAACTAAGTCCTTTTCCTTAATAAAACGGGGTTCTCTTCTCCAAACTCCCCACAGGAGCTCCTTCTTCCTTCCACATAATTTACGGAAGGCATTTGCATGGTATTATGGGTACAGGTGTCCTCCCAAAGCCTCCAACAGTCACAGGCGGCTTCTGGAGTTTGAGACTGACTGTTGTGGGTATGGATGCTGCTGCACCAGTCCTGGAGCAGGTAATCTGCATTTCAGTGTAAGGAGGGAGCAGAAGCCAGCTGCCTGAGCTGCTGCTCCTCCTCCCTTTGCTCTCTGCTCTTTGCCACCCCCATGAGAGGCTGCCGTGTGCCACTTTGCCTTGGAGCCAGCTGAGTATTGGCTGAATCCTCCAGTAACTGAGTGAAATAAAACTTTTCTTCCTTCATTCTGAATGTCCGGTATTTGTCCCAGCAGCAAGAGAAACATAACATCTCCAGTTGCTTGATCTTTATGCTTATGCCATAGCTGTCGGCCTTCCCGCTCCATCTAGACCACATCAGACTCAGATGGTTGCTAAGCAGTCTGCCCACCACTGGTCCTGATCGGATCCTGCACACAGCTGGGCTCCACACACGATGCTTAGGGAAAGAACTCTGGAGTCTGGAAGAAACCATAGTTCCTGGATTGCTCAAGGATTTGTCCTCTTTGGTTAGGTCATCAAATTCCATGGTTACATATGGTCAGAACTAGAAGAAAGCCTTTAAATTATGAAGTGCTTCACAAAGGAGTAACTGATGGCCAGAGTAGAAGCCACTTGCCTGAGAACATATGATGGACAGAAAAACAAGGGCAAGAGTGATAGGCCTCCGAAGTAATGGATGGAAGTGAAAAGTGTCACAGGACCCAGAGATAAAGTGAAGGGCCCCACACCCAGCAGAAGATAATATGTATTTATGACTCATTCCAACTAAATCACTTGCCTCTGCAATCAGAGGCACTTCCCCAGCTAAACGCTTTCCAGCTCATTATTTCACTTAAAAATGATTAAAAGGCTCAGAAACAGTTATCGATTTTATTTTCCGAAATGTATTTCACTGAAATAGACAGCATACTAATAAACACACAGAAATGTAACTATGGAAAACAGATTGCCTACGGGCAACCTTTTGATTGGAAACAGACAGTGTGGGATTTCAGATTCTAAATTGTTTCTACTTGGAAGGGCCTGGTCAGGAGCATTCTTTCTTCCTCCTCAGGAATAGTGCTGAACAGCTGACCTTGTGAGGGACGGTGTATTGTTCCAGGGCACTCTGGAATCACTGCTTGAGGCGCCAGATGCTCCTGACTGTCCTCTCAGTAAAGACCAGGCCCTTGCCATGAGCCAGCTTCACCCTGAGCCAGTGGAGGCTGCAGTCCACGCTGACACTTCTCGCTAGAGCCACTTGCTGTCTGGTGACAGCAGGTAAGTGGAGGCTTTCTCTCCTTATTCATGAAGCAGGTGGCATTGCACTGATGGGTGACAGACAGACAGGTCAAGTACAACAGCAACAGCAAAAGCCGTCACTTAGCAAACAGCCGTGGTTATCATATATGCCTTGCCAAACTAAGATATTATCTTCACCTTACAAATGACAACAGCAAGGTTCAGATCCTTCTGTGGCAAAGGTTTCAAAGACAGGTAATTTGACTCCGCAGCCTAGGCTGTGCCTGCTGAGACACCCACTCTCTGCCTACGCTGATGGATGCATCCATTCTTCTTTCTAGCGGGCCGCCTTCCCCCTGCCCCACTTAACGCTGAGGACCATCCCAAGCCTACAGTCCCTTTACCTACCAGCCAAAGACCCTCCACCTTTCCAGGTTTACCAAACATAAATAGAGACTGTTCCACTACACTCTAGAAAAAGATGTATAAATGGAACTTCCGCGCAGGGTCTGGCTCCTCGAGCTCACCCAGAAGAGGCCGCGGGAAGCCAACATTCTGGGACCTCCATCGCTGCTCTGTTCAAATCTCCCGCCACCTCCAGCCTCTTCTGCTCCTCCTTGCTGACTCTGCTGAGAAGTCTCCTCCACAGTACCCCTCTGCCAATCTTCTGCCTTGCTACAGCCCTAAAAGCAATGAAGCTACCTGACCCTGGCCAGAGAACTCTGAAGCCACGGGCACAGACAAGCTTCTTCTTCCAGCTTGTATGTCAAGTCTTGCAGCCTAGCGACAACATATTTTCTCTTCAATTAACAGTTTATATGTGACTGGAAAACAAGAGAATGGTGTCCTTATGCACAGAAATTGTGTCCATTTATACATCTTTTTCTAGAATGTGATACTCTGCTCTGGGTATGTCTGAGCCCAGAGTTCACTCACAGGGCTGGCAAGGTGACTGAGCAGGTGCCATGCATGTACCCCTTTCCCGTGGGATCAGTATAGGTACATGTGCTATCAAGAAAGTACAGAGAGAAGGTATTCAGAAGCCTGGTGTAAAAGAAGATGCAAAGCAGGGATCCAGAGCCATCTCCTGCCTCAGCCTGCTCTGCACTTGGGCAAGGCCTGCCAGTGCTCTGCCTGCCTCTGCCCTGGCTCTGCGCTTGGCCATCTCAATGCCTCTGAGCTTCCTCTGTCAAGTTGCCTCAGCTTTCACACTGAACACTGATACTAACTAAAGCTTTTATTTCTTAGAAATCCAGCATAGCTTGTACTGGTGTTATCAGAATTTTCTGTTTTCTTGGTACTCTGTTCAACAGCAAGGTTGCATATGTTTTAAGTGATCTACTCAATTGTTTTCTCATAATTTGTCATGTGTGTGTGTGTGTGTGTGTGTGTGTAATTTCACCTAACCTGAAATTTTACAAATTTGCATATTCTGCATGGCACTGAAATGATGGCCCTCCCCAAAGGATTAAACTTCATCCAGCTACCTCAAGAGCCATGTGGTCCCTCTTTAGCACTGAGTTGATAAGGACAGAGGACACTGCTGTCTTGTATCTGGTTGTTTATGTGGTCTGATAGGCAACCCAGAGTTTTTAGTTTAGAATCCTCTCTAGCCAATGGAATCAGAAAAAGAATCAAGGGACATCAGCTCACAGAGGATCTGCGTGAGCCAGGCTCAGGTTGGGAGATTGCCAGGTGGCTGCAGTGAGGTCCCCTCTGGGCATCAGTTCTGGGAGCATTTGACTCACACTGTGGAGTTCATACCCTTCCTGTATCAAAAGCTGCAGGGCTCTCTGTCACCTTTGTCAGAAACAGTTCTGCTGGAACTCTCTCACTCACTTTTCTGAATCAGTTACTGCTTTGATGCATCTCAGCACCCAGGCATGGGACACATTCTAGTATTAACTTCAGAGGAGGCCCACAAAGTGGCATTTTGACTTGTACCTTGAGGAGGTAGAAGTCGTAAAATTAGAAATTCCCCAGGGGCCGAGAGAGAGTGCAGAAGGTGCTGAACAATGACAGTGTGAGCCAAATGGCCCCGGTACTTGGTACTTGGGAAGTGAACTCCATTCCAAACACATGCAAATACTGCCAATATCGTAGCTGACGGCTGCTCCCCCCAGTAGGTGCGCGCCATGACTGGCAGCCTGCTTGACTCAGTGCCCCAGCTGATATGCATATACCTTACCCCATGCATTTTCAGCGCAGCAGAACCAACCGCGTATGTGGACAACATCTGGAAGCATCTGCAGGCTGCATGGCAGTACTGATGAAGCAGTGATGTTCTAGGAGTAACAGAGCCCCCAGGCACATGGGGCTCTGAGAATTCTCCAAGAGAAAGGAACTCCACAGCATCTTGCCTACTACCAGCAAGTACTGTTCCTGCACACCTCAGGGGATGCCCAATTCTAGCTCATTGTTCTGTCACACACCTCCCCCCTTAGGAAAGGATATCTGAATCTAGATGAATCTGCTTTAATTAAAACAAAACTGTCCATCATTGGAAACTACAGTATTATTGCTGTTACTACTGTTACTATTAATGTTGTAGTGACAACTTTTTTTTTTTCCTGTATTTAAGACAGTGTCTCACTATGTAGATAGGACTCATAGTGATTCTCCTGTTTTCAACCTTCCTAAGTGCTGGAATTACAGGCATGCACCACCTCGCCCAGCCTCAATCTCTATTCTCAGTGCACCCTGGAGGAGGGGCCGGCTTGGCACATTTGGGGATCAAACCCCGGCCACTGCACTCTGCCTAAGCAGGCACTTTAGTCCACTGAGCTATCAGGCTGGCCCCATATGACAACATTCTTTATAGGGGTTGGCTTCTCTAGCATATTCATAGGCTAGCCTACACATTTTTATTGACAATTTTTTCCCTTGAAATGTTAGTTCTAAGGGCTGGTCAGATAGCTCAAGGAACTAAAGAGCTTGCTTAGGCAGTCTAAGGGACTGGGGTTTGATCCAGCTTCATCCAGATGTGTTGGCCCCACCCCCAGGGTACATTGAGATGCCAAATGAGACTGTGTGTGGCATGTACCTGTAATCCCAGTGCTTGGAAAGCTGAAAACAGGATCACTATGAGTCTGATCTGTGTAGTGAGACCTGTAGATCCTATACTAAAATACATTTTAAAAAAAGAAATGTTAATTCTATTGTCTCAGAACATTAGGCACACTAGAATTTATATGCATGTGTAATTTTTAACTACAATTTTAAAAAAATTAACTGTAGCTCTAGTTCCCCATGGATGAGTTCATAGCTGAATTTACTATTAGAAGGAGGGTCCAAGTGAAGGAAGTGGACTGGGAGGTATGACCTCGGTAACTGTATCAGGCCATGGCCCTTCCTCTTTCTGATGACATGGGTTGAGGTGAGCTCTTGCACCATACCTGTGCACCACGATGTTCTAGCCAGTGAGCCAAATGGCAAGGGCTAAACTTCTCTGGAACTGTGGGCTTAAAGTCTCTTCCTTTAAATTGTGGGTATTTTCTCCCAGCAACAGAAAAATTGACCAATATATACCCATTTTCAAGCCTGTGCTAATTTTTATTTCTGAAATGTCACTTAAGGGGCTGCCTGGACTGACTCAGGACAACCTACAATCTCACTGTGCCCCCCACTCCTCATGCCCCAACCACAAGGATCTGCTTTCTCCTCTCCACCCTATAGCAGTCTGCTTTTCTCTCCATAGGGCTATGAGGACGCTTTCTATCACCCATTCATCACAACCTGGTTCACAGCCCACCCTTGTCACCACCCTAGGTTAGGTGGCCTGTGACATCCTAGTAGGACCTTGTGTCTCTTCCATGTGGCACTGCTGGTATGGGACTCCTACAGATACATACACAATCACCAAATATCTGTCTCCTCCTAAACCAAGAGCTCCCCAAGAGCAGGACCCACGTGCCTTTATAATCACTGTGTTCCAGGTACCATCTGGGTGTCTAGACCATCATAGGCACTAAAAACTACCTGATATATAAATTGATGAATTCATCATATAAAGTGGTTGATTTCACTCATTTCGTAATTATTTACTTGAATTAACTCAGTTACAAAGTATGTGATTTTGCTCCTAAAAGTGATAATGTCACCACCTTACAAATGGAGAAACTGAGGCAGTGAGCTCGTTAATAACACTGTGCCACAGGTGGGTCAGGTTGAGTTACAGCAAAGTCCTTCCATGGTACCCATCCTGTGGGCACTGCCTAGTCACATGACTCAAAGGAGATGCAGATGCAAGCAAGCCATGGTTCTGGCCTCCAGCGCCTCTCTCACACACACACACACACACACACACGCACGCATGCACGCACGCACACACACACACATGAATGTTGTGGTCCCTTAACCTGCTAACATCTCAAAGAAAGAAAAGAGGCAAAGTGATGCTTATGACAACAAATGATTACCTGTGCTGTGCACTATTTTAAACAACTTTATTCCACACTTGAATCTGACTGTGGCCAATGAGGAGCAGCAGGCAGGGCTCTGCACTGCCCTAAGGCTGTGGGTCTTAGTTGAGGCACAAGGTGAGCAAGGGAGCAAGTCAAGCAAGGCATGGCCAGCTTTCAGGGTCCCTGGCCAAGGATACCAAGCATTCTGGGTGATGTGCAGTTTTGTGCTACATGGAAGCACACCAGGAAGCTGCTCAAAGTCTCCAAGGATAAATGGGGCCTTAAACTCACAGAGAAAAGTGGGCAGGTACATCAAGGTCAAGAGGAAGTGAGAGGGCCAAGCGATGTCTTGGGCACATGAAGAAAGCAGCTGTGCAGGACAGAGCCCAACAAAACCTTACAGGGCAGGGGCCAAAATTAACCAACTATTAACAACCACTCTTCAGTGAGAAGAGTGAAGCACACACTGGTCTGGGCAAACAGTGAGAATGCTGTTACCAGCACACAGTCCCCTGCAGCCCAGAGCCAGAGCTGCAGGCCTTGCACTGTGGTGTCTGATGGGCAGCAGCGGTGCAGTGTGCCAGCAAGGGGCAGGCACTCCAGAGCAGCTGCACCAGCCTGGGCACCCAGAGACCTGCTCTGGAAGGGAGGGTGCATGCACAGAGGCAGAGGGAGCCACATGGGCGTGGCTCCCTCAGGGAACAGGAGGAAGCAGACTCTGATTGAAGCCTGCTTTCCTTTTTTTTTAAAAAAAAAAAAAAAAACTGTATTTTGATTCAATATCCCTGGGGTGGAGACAAGGGATGGAGTGGGTCAGAGAAGACATTACCGGTGGGACTCAGAACAAAAGGCAAGTTATGCAAAGGGGCCGCTGTTATGGTGCACTGAACAGGAATGAGGAAAAGAGGCATATTCAATTTAATGAGAGAACTGACAGAATTAGAGATAAAATGGTGGAGGGTGTGAGGAAGAAGTTTCCAGAATAATCCTGAAGTATGTCCTGTATGGGTGTGGGTGTGGGGGGAACGGTCCAGTCTGAGATGGGAAAAAGTAGTGTCAGGAAATGGAAAAGGACCGGAGGTTGTGCGTTCCATGGGGCAGGCTGAGCGATTCACAAAGTGGTTGCTGCCGCTCCCAGCGGACAGCCAGACAGAACAGAAGCCAGGGAAGAAGGCAGTGCTGTCACCCAGCCCCTCATTATCCCAGAGTGCAGCCTCTGCACTGTCCAACAGGAATGTGGTGGCTGTGTGTGGCCATGGAGCACACTGAAATGTGGCTACAGCAATAGAGGAATCGAGCTTGTGACCACCGAGACAGGAAAAAGCCAAAGTGCTTTTCCTTCTCTTACACAGTCACCACAGAACGCTCTGTGTGGGGTTTCTTCCTACACACCAGGTAGCCAGATCTCCAGCAGACACCAGCCTCTAATTCCACAGTTCGCAAGGGCTGAGTCCCAGATAGCCCTCTCCTCAGCTGCCAGTGCTGGGCTCTGGGGCACTGCAGCAGTGTTTCTGATTGACCATCTACAAGCTGGGGGCTCCCCAGACCTCCTTCACTGGCCCAACTAATTTGCTGAGATGGTTTAGAGAACTCAGGGAAGCAAATGTGTGCAGGCTTAGACAAAGGATATTGCAAAGAATGTAGCTGAATAGCTACGTGAAAGGGACGCATAGGACAAGTTACAGGAGAAGGGCACAGAGCAGCCATCATTTCCTAGGTGCTCCCACTACCTAGAAAATTACAACCTCGGGGTTCTCCATAAGTAAGTACTTCACGGTGGAAGTGCCCTGATCCTCCTCCCCTTGAGACTTCATGGAAATTTCACTGATAGGCATGACCAACTATCTCATGGCCTTTAGCCTCTCTTCTCCGCCCACAGTGGTGTGTGTGAGGGGGTGAAAGTCCCAATCCTTATCACCTTGTTGGTTGCCCTGGCAACCAGTCCCATTCTAGGATGCTCAAAGTTTACCAAGAGTAGCCTAATCACAACAAAAGTTGCTCCTATCACCCAGGAAATTCCAAGGGATTCAGGAGCTCCTGTCAGATGCTCCCACTACTTAGAAAACTAGAGATCTTACAATCTGTCTAAGGAACTGGAGTCAAAGACTAGATATCAGAACTAAGGATGCTCCTAGTGCCCCCCATTTACAAGGGTTGTAGGTGTTTCATGCGAGGAACAAAATATCTACTTCATATTCTATCATCATATCATGGTATTTTTACTGAATTTCAGTTAAGTCAAATTTATATCTCTAGATGGGATTAATCGCTAGTGTATTGGCTAGCACAATTCTAGACAACAGAAGCTGGTATCTAATATTAGCAGCACCAACGCTGCTTCCCAGCAGCTGCTGAGAGTGGATGAGACGGGACCTTGGAGTGTATCTGGCATACTGCTCTCATCTCACAAACAGGAAAACTCAGGCCTGAGCCAAAGAAGTGACTTGCACAAAATCATCACAGCAAGAGAGAAGCAAGGCAACTGCAGAGCATATCTCCTGCTTATGAACAAATGCCTTTCCATATTACAGGATGCTTTTGGTACTGGGTACAAGAATAAATGCAACTTTGTCTAATTCAGGTAGTAGAATCAATGAAACTCATGAGAAAGCCAAAGAAAGATCATGCACTCCCCCCACTAAGCCATGCTTCTCCAGCACCCATAAGTAAATAGGTCTTTATTATCCTAGATGCAAAAAGCAGAATACTCTCTAGCTAGCTGAACACAAAGAGGGCTTATTAAGGATGCTCACCCAGCTTGTACAATCCCCAGAGCAACTCAGAGCCAGGATAGGAGCTAAAGGGGTCAGAAACTACTGACATTACTGTGTAGGTGGGGGCCATGACGCTGCCGGCTCAGGGAAAGTGGCTCCCTGTCTGCTGTGCTGGGTGGGAAACAGTGCTTCTCAGAGCAGGCAGTCACTGCTGTCATGCTGAGTGCAGTGTGCTCCAAGTCCCACCTTCACCCATACATCATTCTCTGCAGAGAATCCCAACTTAGGCCCGGGGGTCCGAGAGCCTCCAGGCAAGAATGAGAGAGTGTTTCTGGCTCTACACAGAGGGCCCGACCCACAGGGCAGAAAGAACCCCAGACATTAAGAGAGGAGTTCCCAAGGGGGTAACAAGGCCCATGCTTAGCAAGTAACCTGTCCAGTACATAATCCATCTCTTCTGATTAGGGAATGTGGATCTCACAACCTGTCTTGCTAGGACCACCCCTGAGTCAGAGTTTTTTTACATTTAAAACTATATTCTCTACATTGCAAGTATCTCAGTTAAACCACCAAAAGCTTTTAACATTTTATTAAAAAATACATTTAATGGGCAACCCATTTGGGACTGCTCCTATCTTTCAGGAGCTATTCTTGTTCCCCATTCTTTTCCCTAATAAATTTTCCTACTCTTAAAAAAATTAAAATAAGATAAAAGATACATTTGTTCACAGGAACATCTGTTTTGATAGAAGCTGTGTATGGTGGTAACTGAATTTACATTTCAATTCTCAGAAAGGAAGTTTTCTTTTAGGGTTTGAATTTATATTTTTATCTAGATTTTCTAATTAACAAATGCAAATATAGCATAGCCATGGAGAATAAATGTTCTAACAAATAATAATAATGCTAACAAATTTTCTTCAAAGGTGTTAGTAGTAGGAAACTAGAGGGAGAAATGGATTTGAGAAATCTTCTAAGGACAAAAGCTGAACGGCCACAATCAACAAAGCCCTTCCATCCTACAGCTCTACAAAGGAAAGGAAAAGACTATAGAGTTCTCCAGGTAGCTGAGTCTGAGGGAAAAGGAATGTAATTTTTGACCCTGGCAGTGACTATGATGACAGAGAAGAAAGAAAGAGACTCTATTTTGACAAGAAGAGGTAGAACACACTAACGATGGTTTGGCTCAAGAGCATCTCCCAAAGGCACCCAGGCTCCCAGGTACACACGCATCAGGTACGGCTAGAGGAAGCATGTCCCAGGCCTGCACTCTGCAGGGCTCTAGTCCTGGCCCCTTCCCCCATCCCTTGGGCTCTTTCCCTTTCTCCGCTTCCTAGCTGCCATAACAGGAGCAGCTTTCCTTCACCATGCCTTTCCACCATGACTTTCTGCCTTGGAATCAGTTAACAATGCACTGGAGCCTTT
Source organism: Ctenomys sociabilis (assembly GCA_004027165.1). Classification (NCBI taxonomy): domain Eukaryota; kingdom Metazoa; phylum Chordata; class Mammalia; order Rodentia; family Ctenomyidae; genus Ctenomys; species Ctenomys sociabilis. Next base: position 13,170 of record PVKA01031263.1, on the reverse strand, counting down.
GTAACCTTGAACCAAAATAACCATTCCTCCTGAAGTTTTGCTCCTGCAATGGAATAGGCCACACATACACAATAGATTTCACAGGTGCACAAGATGACATTCTGCTCCAGAAAGAGGTTTAGAAATCAAGATTTAGCCGGGCGTGATGGTGCATGCCTGTAATCCCAGCATTCCGGAGGCTGAGGCAGGAAGATTGTTGTAAGTTCAAGACCAGCCTGAGCTACAAAGTGAGTTTAAGGCCAGCCTGAACTGCATAGTGAGACCCTGTCTCAAAAAGACAAAAAAAAAAAAAAAAAAAAAAAAAGAAAGAAATCAAGAATTTAGGAGGTTTCCCTGCCCTGAGGCTGGCTGATATACAAGGGATGTGTTGAGGGGCGTGGTGGTACGGGCCTGTAATCTCAGTACTCTTTGAGGCAGGAGGATCATTCTGAGTTTGAGACCAGTCAGGGCTGCAAAATGAGCTCAAGGCCAGCCTGAACTTCATAGTGAGACCCTGTCTCAAAAAGACAATAAACAAAAACAAAAACAAAAGAAGTGGTGTGACTGTAGGACAAGAACGCTAAAGACTAAGAATCAGGCTTTTAGAGGTCCCCTTAACTAATGGCACCAAAGAAAGAGTAAGCAGAGTGAGCTGAAGATCAGGCTGGGAAAAATATGGAGACAAAGAGGCTCTTGTCATCACAAGAGAGCTGCTCATTTCTAAGGTAAGTGCCCAGCCCCAGCACTGACTCTCCCCAGCTACCTGTGCATCTGAAAAGAGCCCAAGATCCACCATCACTTAACTGCCACCAAGCTAGTATACACACAGAGAATTACATCTCCGCACACCAAACAAACAGGAATTAAAATATAGTTTAAGGCTATGGTTACCCAATGCAGAGTAGCTGGTCATCAGAGGAACTTTCCTGAGCGAAGCTTTGACCACAGAGTTCCAGCTTAGGATGGAGAAAGAGCTGAGGTTCAAAAGCCCCACCACACCTAGTGGAGATATGCCCTCTTAAGAGGTTTAAAATGCACAACATGGTATTCTCAACTATAAGCACAATGTTTCACCTAGCTCTACATAGATCTAACGCTATACCAAGCCTCTACCACTCATCTTGCAAAACCTGAAATTTTATACTGGTACCCTCCTGGCTTTGGTTCTTGCAGACCCCTCCCCTATAGCAAATCTACAGATGCTCAAGTCCCTGATATAGAATGCACAATACAATGGTGCCTTGGTCCACAAATTTAATTTGTTCCACAGTTAAGGTCAGGAACCAAATCAAATTTCTCCACAAGGTTCAATGTAAATAATGTTAATCTGTTCTGAACCATATGTATTTTTTTAACCACAAAAATATGAAACAAAGTGCAGTGCAGTATGAAGGTAGCTCTAACCTTACAGGAAGTGACTTCTGGCATGGAAGACAGGAAGGTGGGTGGGGAGGGGATTATGGTTTGGAGGGAGAGTCCCCTCTGTAGGACATGGGAAGATCTTCTTCAGGGGTTTCCCTATTCGTCTCTTAGCTGCTGGATCAGTTTTGATGAAAAATCTGTCTAATGTCTCTTGTTTGTCCTGCATTCCACAGCCCTCCAGAACTGAGAGACCATGTAATTCAACACTCTGTTCATTACAGTTATGGAGGGGTGGTGCTTACCAAGGAAATCCTGGCAATCATTCCTTTTTCCATAGCAGAGTTTATGACATCACTGCGAGTCTTCTCCCTGACTTCCTCTTCCTCAGTGAATGCTCCTCAACAAATGCTTTCTACTGCTCACTCTGGAGTTCAGCAAGTTATTCTATCATCAGCTCCTGTGTATGGTCCTCAGCAAGACACTTTGTGTATGCACCATCAATGTCCACACCCCATGCTCTTGCCCACAGAATCCTCCACTACCTGGGCAGCAGAGCCTTGAAAGGCATACTGCATGACATATTCTGGTTAGAGTTTCCTCCAGGCTGAGTCTACATTCTGGTATGTGACATCTTTTAAGGTTTTGTCAATGAGATTGACTCAGTGGAGGACATGGAACTATTTCTTCCAGAACTCTTTCAGAGTCAAGGACATCTTTCAGTAACACTAAAGGCTGGGGCAAGAGGACTAATGCAAGTTTGAGGCCAGCCTGAGCCACAGAATGAATTCAAGGACAGCCTAGACAACATAATGAAACCTTGTCTCAAAACTCCAAAACACACAAACAAATAAAACCAAAAACCACCTGGTGAAAAATGTGCTTGTGCATGGACTGCTGAAGCGAGAGATCACTGGCTGGTGCCTGGGCTGCAGAAGAGGCGCCAAATAGCAGGGGAGGAACTGGAATTTCATGAAGTCACACTCAACATCTGTTTCATCCACCAAGGTTGGCAGGTGTGCCAGGAAATTGCCCATCAGGAGGAGGCACCCTCATGCAGTTGGCTGTCAGAAAGATATTTCTTACTGGTGGGGTGCAAACACCTCCTGCACCATTCAGGAACAAATGCCTCTGACCAAAGCTCGGCCCTCCCTATGACAGGCAGCCTAGCCTTGCTCACATTCTGTCCCTCGAATGCCAAGGGGTCTGGAAAAGTACACCAATGACTTAGTCTTTAGATTAGTGCTGTGTTCACACACAGTGAAAGGGTCAATGTGTCCTCTCAGGAGGACACTTGTGCTCTGGAGTGCCTTTTCCTCCTGCGTGGTGAAGGCTTTGCTCAGCACCTTCTTCCAGGAGAGCCTTTCCATTGCAGCTGAGCAGCTCTGAGCAGACTATCCTCCCGCCTTCCTTTCTCTTGTGGGCTTCTACAGCAGCTTTATCAGAGCAGGAAGGCTCGCCATCACTTACCACACTGCGAATGCTGTTTCTCCAGCAGGATTTACCAAATGACACTCTATCGGCTTTCAGTTCATCACTTGTTGCACTTGTAGAGGTATCTCCTTGTGGTAAATCACTGTGCAGTCTCCTGGCTTTTCCACAGATCATGCTTCACCAGCGCTGTCACCTGCCAGCTGGTTCTCATCCAGCCATGCTAACAAAGCTTTTACCATCTCTTCCAGCACTTGTGTCCTCTGCTTGGTTAACATCACTAGTCCTCCTGCCACATGAGCTCCTTTCATAACATCTTTGTTCTTCAAATTAGTCAAGATTGTCAACTTCAACATCTTGCACTCCAAGGCCAAAACTGTTACATTGAAAACCATGCTCAGGCTTTTCCACAACTTACTTCTTCAATTCAATAGTTATTTTTCTTCAAAACTTTCTTCTCTAGCTCAGCGTACTAAAGCGCCTGCTTAGGCAGAGCACAGGGCCAGGGTTTATCCCCAGTGTGCAGTGCCAGCCCTGCCCCTGGGCCATGCTGAGATGGTGATTGAGACCTGGCACATCTGTAATCCCAGCACTTGGGAGGCTGAACACAGGAGGATCACTACAAGTCTGAGCTACACAATAAGACCCTATAAACCCTGTACTAAACACACGCACACACACACACACACACACAAAAAAAAAACTTTCTTCGCACCATTGTTACTCTGAACTTGCTCTCTGCATTTGCTTAGGAGCCATCCCAGATTGAACAATACTGTACAGTGCTAAGTAATTACTTTCAGTGTTAAAAAGCACACAAAGAAACTCCACAGCAGTGTGCATGAGGCCGTCTCGATGACAGGAAGCCATGACCACATCTCAGAGCAGAGAAAATAGCCATGTTCATGATCATGTGCACGGCAACAACATTCCACCTAATGCTCTGAGAACAGAAGCATCTGCGAAGAAAGGCATCACTGCCCTTTCATCTAACCCACATCTCCCATGCCCTAAATCATCCCTAAGGTAGGCACAGTATCCCCTGCAATGTAACAGGTAAACAGTTGTTATCCCCTATTACTTATGGAATAATGACTAGGTAGGACAGCCTGCTTTCACACACATGACATTTTTTATCAGATACTTTCAATCTGCAGTTGGTTGGATCTGAGAACATGGAGCCTGTGGATGCCCAGCACCCACTGTACACCATCCAGCCTCACTTCTGCTCTGCAAGTTCAGAAGCCCAATTTGTAGGCAAATGTGCCTATTTTTTTCACCAGAAACAAAAAGGAAGGGGTGGATGTGACACAGTAAAGCAACCAAGTGGACAGAATTTGTAGCAGGGCCAGTGGCAGGGATGCAGCCCTGGGAAGCACGTCCACTGTGGCCAGGCCCTGCACCTTGCTTCCCCGCTGTCTTCTCTAGCCCTGGACAAGGATCTGGCCCTCTTCACCACCACAGTCTTGACTTTTTCTGTCAAACTCCTCCTTAGGGAGCACTGCACAGCTCACTGGCTTCTGCTTCCCGCAGACACAAGTGAGAGCAAAAGAAGGGTTAGAAGAAATCCACAACAGAACCGCCACTCCACAGGACATACTTTTATAGCAGGCAAGGAGGAGAGGGGCCTGGGCCTCTCCCACATGCCAGTTCTCCCCTCTGGCTAAAGGATGATCAGTAGCCCCTAATTAGTGCTGCAAAGACCCAGACACCAGGCTCATTTTGAGGGGAGCAGCTCACTCATTTTTTATAACATGATAGAGCTTATTCACTCACACAAATGGAAGTGGACTACAGTACAACAATTGCAAAATCAAAATCCTATGTAACAAAGCAGGTATTTCACCTGAGTCATCATCTCTATGTACATTTAAATATATATACACAATGGCTTGATCTTTCTCAGTGGACCCAGAACACACACGCACATTAGCTGTTTCTAAGCTGCTGGACAGAATACAGACCCTAATTATCTTCCCATTATCATCTGATCATACTCCAAAGACAAAAACCCATCCTCCTTAATATCTTGCTTTCCAGAGCAGCTTAGAGCTCAAATAAGCTTTAATGGTCCTAAAGGGAAATAGAAAATAGAGTGGCTCATCTCTGGCTTTCCTCTTTCTTCTTCAAAGACACTCTAGATCCTGATGGAGTATCAGCCCCAAACTATAGACGAAAACATAGCACAAGAAGTGAGCAGCCACCCTGGTCTACCTTCTGTCCCAAAGCACAGGCTACACCTCTGAGGGCACATGCCAGCTCACAGAATGGCCGCACTTGCCCAGGACTGTGCCTGCACTGTACTGAAAACTGTTTCTTAAGCAGAATCTGCTGGTGTATAAATGGAATTAATCTTTCAAAGGGACTACAGGGCCTTGAGAAACCTTCTCAGACAGCTCCAGAGCCAGGCAGGAGGCTCACGGCCTTGCACAATTTGCCTAGACAGTACCAAGGGCAGGATCCTCACACTCTGCACCCCAGAGAGTCCTAACTGGTATCAAGTCATCTTCCTTAAGACAAAAGGAATGCCCCTGAGGAACTAACATCTGGTCTCTGGAATAAATACAGAAGATGATGAGAAAGAAAATTTATTTTGCTATTTAAGAAACTGCAGATCCTTATTTAAAATGTGTATTTTCACATGGGTTAAAAAGCTAAATAGAAACAATATAGAAAACAAGAAGAAATACAGGTGGGTGGTTTTCTGAATTGCGAATTTATAAGCCCAAAAGCAATGAGAACATTTTTTAAAAGTGAAATTTAAGAATTTAATGTTTCAGAGAAACTAGAAGGGTGACTCCAGGTCTTCCTCCTCACTGGCTCCAGAGTGCCTGGTTCACTGCCCCCAGTGCCCTGAGGAATACAGAGGGATGCACTGTGCCCCTTGGCTCCTGACTCAGGGTCGCAGCCACCTAAATCTGACTTTCCCAGTGAAAATATATGCGTTAGCCCAATGGCAGTCAGTTATGCATCTCAGTAGGTGCAGAGGGAATACGGGAAGCAATGTTTGCATTCAACTCCTTGGTATAGAGAACAGCAAGGTGCAAGCACTTGTGTCAAAGTGTAAACAGGTGGTGGGTTGGGGACAGCTCCGTGACTTAAGTGCCTGCCTGGCAAGCTTATGGTCCTGAATTTGGTCTCCAGTACCAAAAGAAAAGTGTAAGCGGGTGGGGCTCACTCATGCTGTGTACTGTGCCACGTTTTCGTGTGTTTATAATATTAAACTTTTTCTTTTGCCTTTTCTTGTAGCATTAGTCTAGCATAGCACAATATCACACAAAATTTGCTTTTAGTACTTTAGAAGGAGACTGAAATTGAGGCATTGGGTGACGTGGCTACTGATGATGGCCTGGATCATGCCAGCCAAAGAAGTGAGCAGGTGAGACAGACAGGAAGTGCAGGATGAAAGCGTTGGACAAGAAGAGGAAGAAAGCGTGGGTGCAAAGAGATATCTGAGCAGTCAAAATGCTACCAGGGCCTGGGGAGATGGCTCAGTAGAATAAGTGCTTGCCTGGCAAGCTCAAGGGCCTGAGTTCAATCCCCAGTTCTGCCAAAAATAAATAATAAATAAATAAATAAATAAATAAATAAATAAATAAATAAATAAATGCTACCAAATGGTCATGCATGCCTCAACAAGCCAACTATGTTCTTGCCAGGGGTGAAACCTATCGCACACCAGGCCAACACTACAATTTAATGTTGGAAATTGTTTGTGATTTGGCAAGATGATACAAGATGTTTTAAAATACACAAATAATAAAATACAAGTGCCAGGCATGGTGGCACACACTTGTAATCCCAGCACTCAGGAGGCTGAGGTAGTAGAATCGCTGTGAATCTGAGACCAGCATACAAAGGGGGCTCAAATCAGCCTGAACTGCTAGCAGGACTCTGTCCCAAAAAAGACAAAAAAAAATTCCATATGTATCAACAGTAAAAATATATTTGTCTGAACTGAAACTTCACAGTAGGACTTTATCATTCTAATCATAAGAATTAAAAGGATTTGTGGAGAAGGGTGGAGTTGAGATTTTTAGGAAAATAATGACACTCAAGACATTTGATTTCCTTCAAAATTGTCTATTTCCTTCAAAAGTTTTAATGACAAAAGACCTTCCAAGAAAGAAAAACATCTGACAATCTGGCTGCAATTCACTTTTTGGGGCGGAAGCGGGAGGTGGGGGGTGGGTTTACCAAGAATGGAATTTTGGGCCTTGAGCTTGCCAGGCAGGCACTGTGCCTCTGATCTGTATCCTGACCCTTCATTTACTTCTTTTTTTGAAAGCTTTGTTCTGAACTGTCAAGCAATTTATTTATACACTGTCCAAATACATGACAATTGACGAACATCTTGCATCATTTGGTGGTTGCTGACGTTTTCAGCAACTATAAGCCAAGTAACTCCTCCAACTATGGTACAAAAACTATGCCCTGGTAGATGCAGAGACATTTGATGCCTTGAATTTAGAAATTTTATCCTGGAACTCAGCCGCCAGGTCTTTTTTGTGCAGTAATAAACCATATGACACTGTGAACGGACTTGTTGCATCTATTTCAAAAAATAATCCGAATATCACATTTGTCAACTGGCTCACTAGTTACCTGCTGCTGCCATGTTTGCCAGAAGAACACCAACTGACCAGCACAGGAGCTGTTCACAAGGACAAAACCGAGATTCCAGAAAAAGGCTTGCAAGTTCACAAATGTATAAGACTGGGTGTGGTGGCACATGCCTGTAGTCCCAGCACTTGGGAGGCTGAAAACAGAAGCATCGCAAGGAATCTAATTTGTGTACTGAGAGCCTGGAGACCCTATAGACCCTGTACATTGAGAAAGAGAGAGAAATACATAGTTCAATCTTTCGATTTCAGAATGACAACACTGGCCTCCTATTTGGTGAACAAAAACAAAGGAATACTGATACTATCAACATTATACCATGCTGATAAGATTAACAATGAGGCCAGGTGTAGTGCCTGTAATACTAGCACTTGGGAGGCTGAGACAAGAGGATCCCATGAGTTCAAAGTCAGCAGCCTGTGTTACATAGTTCCAGGCTAGGCTGGACTACACAGCAAGACCCTGCCTCAAAAATAAAAAAGAAAAAAAGATTGACAGTGAATCCTCAGCACAAATTAAGGCAGAAATGGTCACATTTGGCTAGATGCTGCTGAGAAGTTGTGCAGCAACTATGACGTCATTCAAAACACAAAGCATTGGCCAATGGTTGTGTTTTGATTAATCCTAAACATATTAGGCATAAATAGTTTCAGAGTTTACAAAGAGAATAACAAGCACAAAACAGAACACAAAAATTTTCTTAGGGGATTTAGACTGTGACTGATAAGTGATAAATTATAATAGAGAAAGAACTGTGTGCATCTGTCCAAAGCAGTCCTTGAAGAGTTCTGGAGCAGACTTATGGACAGACCGACAGGTGGACTCCACAAGAACCTCCAAGAGAACAGGAGGACCAGAGTGACAACAGGAGAACCAGACATATGGTACCAGAGATGGACAGCTGGGCATGGAACGTGCTGTTCTCACATGGGAAAACCACCTTATATGTACATGATAATTGAAACAAAGATTGTTTCTGTGGCAGTTTTATTTGTATTTGCATAGGAATTTACTTCTGCTGTTATTTTTTAGATTATGTAAGCAAGTAAAACAGTTGATTTTGACAATGTTGGTGTTTGTTCTAAATACTCATTACATATTAAAAATTTAATATTTCATTTTATTGATATTTTATTTCCCTGTTATTATATAATAAAATATAACATCTAATAAAACTATAATTAAACGTAATAATTCATCAATACAAATACTACTTAAAAAATAAACGTAGGCATTATACATCCACAATAATGCTCCTTTTAAAAAAATTGCCATGGCACCCAGTACAAGGGGTGAGCTACTATAGCATACAGTGTAGTCCTTGGATAGAAGAAATAAAAGATGGTAGAAAGGAAACAAAGAAATCATAACTAAAGACTGTCCTTTTAAGAAGCCATCAGCTCCCAGGACTCAGGACCCCACAGACCCCCATTAGCACTCCTCTGGTCATATTGGCTCCTTCCCTACCTGACCAATCATATCCACAACTCCAGCAATACTCAAAAGCCCATTAAGTTGGCTGAATTGAGAAAGGAAAGAGCAAGAACCTGATCCTCAGGTAAAAGAGCACATTGAGAGAATCCAAAGATGTTTACCCATTCCTATTGGAATGTTTATCTATTACCTACTCCACAAACAAAACAAAACCCCTGCCCATATCTGTAGAAAGGATGACTCTCTGGGGAAGGACCACCTGTCCCAGCCTCCGCCCTGCACAGTGAATGTTCCTGTGTGGGGACAAAGGCCGCTCCTTGCTCTGAGTGCCCCCTGCATCTTGAGTGTGTCCTAAATCTCTGCCTGATAAACACTCCCTGTGTCTCATACTGATGAGCCCTAAAACCTTTTCCCATGATGCAAGTCAGTGAACCTATAAGCTTGGGCTACCAAGGCTGGGTTAAATTCCTTATTTTTGCTCCTGGACATCTGAGTCCCATCGCAATGACACTTTCAGGGTTTAGGCCTCCCTTGGGTACCCAGTAAAGCCTTAAGTCTTAAAAAAAAAAAAAAAGTGGAATGATATGGCTACAGCTCTGGGACAGCAAAAGTGCGAAAATAAAATGTTTAAAACCACAAACCTTTTTTACTTTGTTGCCAGAGCTCCACCGAGCTAAATTTAAATAGGCAGCAATTTGGACCTCTTTATCCAAAATGAGATGGAGATGGAGCTGATTTATTCTATCATCTCTTTCTGCAAGAATCTCATTTGTTCCTTTCTCTTTTGTAGTGACACATTAACGATTCCAGCTAATGACCATCTGAGTTTATTCACAGGTGACTTGTGGTTCCTGCTTCTTCAAAGGCTTCCCTTTGATTTCTCCAAGATGCACACAGGACTGAACTCCTGACTTCCCACAGTCTTGATAGAACAGCCCTAGGAAACGCCCACCTTTCATTCAACATGTCAGTTCCTCTGCAGCACCCCAGCCATTTTTGGGAAGCACATTCCTCTATGCAGTCACCCAGCCTGGGGTCAAGGATGGGTCTGAGCTCAGGGGACACTGATGTTATGACAGAGAAGTCCATGTTACTTGTATCAGTATGAAGATGCAACCAGTGAATGTCACGCAAGTCGTAGTTTCTTTTTCACAAACACTTAAGGATTCAATACCATCTCATAAGGCATACAGCCCTTACCCCTTGCTACATGACCTGGTTCCCTATTGGATCAATATTAGCTAAGCAACTACACTTGTAATCTAATAGGTTGGCTGCAGCTTGACCCACATTGTACCCACACTGTGCCTCTGCTATACAAATTACCCCGACCAAAGGTTTCAGTGGCAGCCCACTCCAGACTCCTCCAGTCTTTCAGGAGCTATCTCACAATGATCCTTGCCTGTACTCTTAACCTCATTCCTTGAAATCCATTCTTTGATTTCTGGGGACATGGATGTCTGACATCGAGCAACTGGGAGTCACATTTCTGTTCCATTAGAGGAAAATGCCACTGCTTTCTAGGGCACTACAAGACCCTTGCCAACTCTTGGCCATCGTACTTTGCATCTCTCCACCCAACTGAGACCATTTTCTCTTTGTTTAAAGGGCATTTAAAATATGATCTCCCCATTTAAAAGGGAAAGCCCCCACTCAACTCACCCTCTTCTCCTGCTACCAGGCCTTTCTCTCCTCACTCCCCACCCACTGAACGGCCCCCTGCATCTAGCCACAGGTCACCATCCCAGTGAAGCATTTCTCATCCACACACCCCACTGCATGCTCAGTCTGCAGCAAACCCGACTGTGCTGGCTGAGAAAATCATACCTTTCCTAGCCATAGCTGCACATATAGCCAGCCAGCCCATCCTGGGATTGCTAAGGTGTGAAAGGCTGACTCTGTTCACAGTACCACCTCTGCCTGCCTCCCCACCTGACTCCCCACCAGGTCCCAAGTGCCAGAGAGGAAACAGGAAGGGACTCCACATAGTCTCACCTTAGAGAGGTTATGGGTCAGGTGTCTGTAGTTCTCAGAGACCTCCTTAGGTTGTCTGCTTGGCAGGGTGAGGACAGCTCACAAGGCCAGGGATAAAGAGGCTGGACCTCAGCAAGGCAAGGCTGAGTTCTCACTCCCAAATGAATAATTAAAGCTCATGCACCTTTGCTTTGCACCCCACACAGTGACGGGAAAGAAAACCCCAAGGAGATGGCAAGAAGAGACAAGCTTTGCTCCTCAGGTTTTGTTTGCCTTACGCAACTCTGGTTCAGGGCTTGTGTCTAGATGGACTGCCAAAGCCTCATGTGGTAGTAGGGGGGCTTTTGAGGGGCAGCTGGGTCTAGAGTGTGTGATGCTAGGGTTAAGGGTGTGTGACTGCTAAGCTAGCCCACTGATTGGCTTGTGATGTTCTAGATGTGAATTACAGATAGGCCTGAGTGTGAGCACTACCCACATGAAGAATACACGGCCCATAGGACATGAAGGACAGAAGAAGGGCTCTGCTGCTGTCAGCTGCCATTGCCATCATTGCTGCTTCCTGCCTGCTCTGTGATACCCCTCTGCCACGCCACCCTGCCTTAAAGCTAGCTGATTATGAACTGAAACCTCTACACACTATAAGCTACAATAAAACCTGTTTCCTTTAACCTGAGGTGTTGGGCATTTTATCTCAGCAATGAGAAAAAGAAGCTCAGACAGGAGCATCTTCTACTATCTGCCCAAAAAGACATCTGCCAGGTCAAAGTGATCCATGTCCAGTAATTCAGTTTCGTTATGATAAGTAAGGAGTCAGAATACCTGAGATAGGGCCAGGTAAAAGAAAATAGCCTGCCTGGGTTAGGAACTAGTACAAGCAGAAAAATAAGTCAGAGATGCAAAAGTAAACAAAATAAGAAGAGCTGCAAGCAGAGGGAGATGAGGACCTTTCCTTCCAGGAAAAAGGTATCCTAAGTTAGTTGACAGCTCCTCTGTAAGGGTGAGACTTGGAAGAATTTAAAAATGCAGCATAACCAGTTTTCTTTGAACTCAGTGTCCTATAAACCAGCTAAATAATTAATTTCCTTTAAACCCTAAGCCCTGATTAAAAGCCACCTGTTTAATACAAGTCCCTGGAGCTGGGAGATACTTTGGTAGTCTAAGCGCCTGCTTGGCAAGCACAAGGACCCAGGTTTGATCCCCTGTACCACAAGCCCTGCTGGCCCCAAAACCCCAGGCATGGCATGCTGGCACAAGACCAGGCATCACACCTGGTGCATGCCTGTAATCCTAGTACTGAGGAGGCTGAGACAGGAGGGTCACTATAAGTCTGAACTGCATACCAAGACCCTATAACAAACAAACAAATAAATAAATAAATAAAATAACACAAGTCCCTTTACACAAGCCCAAAACAAAGAAGGCACATTGGACTTGTATTCAGAAGTTACATTCCTCTTGGGTATCCATCAAGAGTTTTTTCTTTTTTCATGCTCCTAATCTCCTCTGTTTGTCGATAAGTCTATTCTTCAACTTCATGAGATAAATAACTTGGATTTATTAAAATTAACCATATCACAAGCACCAGCCACTTGAAAGTCCCTGGAGTGCTCCCTGTTTCTCCTGTGACCAAGGTTAGGAGAATAACTGAGTCCAAACAAGGACAGGAAGTGGGATGCCAGGGCAGAACACCACCGCTTACATCACAAGCCTGGAAAGTGTAAGGTCAGAGACAGCCCACTGCTAATGACAGACCCCAGGCATCATGTAAGCAGTACACAGTAGGCTTCATAATTATTTGTTAAATAAATGGACAGCACTTTTTTTGGACCCACATGGCCTCCTGTCTTCTCATTCGGCTCACTCAACCACAGATATTAATTGAAGAGCGATTCTATATACAGTTCTGAATCTCATCATCAATCACTGATTAAGACCTGATTCTTGCCCTCAGGAAAGTTACAGGCTCACATCCCTCAATAAAGGACATGTACCTAGACATGTACCTTTTTTCTGATTAGTCCTTTATTCTTCATCTAAAATGCATGTCCCTTTGCTGGGAAAAAGCAGAGTGGCTTCGTATCTCCATCTGTGACTGAAATCCTGAAGAAAACCAAGAATAGCCCCTGTTCCTTGGACCTGGGTGGACAAAGATGACTAAGGTGCATCTAAGGCTTTACATGGGGCCTTGGCATAGAGAGCACAGTGTGTGTGACCTGTCTAAGCAGGATACAGGGCACAGTGTGTGTGATCTTTTAAGCAGGATACAGGGCACAGTGTGCGTGACCTGCCATAGCAGGAGAGAGGGCACAGTGTGTATCACCTGCCTTAGCAGGATAGAGGGCACAGTGTGTGTGACCTGTCTTAGCAGGA
>PVKA01031262.1:0-26438 GCA_004027165.1 Ctenomys sociabilis | reverse complement strand
GCTGTCTCTGGCCGGTCTCAGGAGCTGGGCGGGGGCGGGCAGGATGGAGCAAGATGGCGGAGTCGGCGCGCTGTCTCTCTGAAAGCAGTTCTTAAAGGGAAAATAATAGCTATAAACTCACACATTAGGAAAATGGAAAGGGAACAAATTAACACCTTAATGTTGCACCTCCAACAACTAGAAAAAGAAGAGCAAACAAAAACCAGAGCGCAATGACGGGAAGAAATCATAAAGATTAGAACAGAAATTAACTCAACTGAGATGAAAAAAACAGTTCAAAGAATCCACAAAACAAAAAACTGGTCTTTGAAAAACTAAAAAAAGTTGACTAACTTATCAAAAAGAGGCAAAAAAAAATTCAAGTACAAGCGATAAGGAATGAAAAGGGTGAAATCACCACAGACCCACTGGAAATTCAGCAGATTATTAATAGTTACTTCGAGAATCTTTACGCTCACAGAATAGAAGACACAGAAGAAATGGACAGATTCCTCGAAAGGTACAAATTACCAAAATTGAATCAAGAAGATAATACAACTGTCAATAAGCCTATAACAGCCAATGAAATTTGAAACGTAATAAAAACCCTACCAAGGAAGAAAAGTCCAGTGCCTGATGGATTCACAGCTGAATTCTACAAGCAATTTATAGAAGATATAATTCCCACACTTCACAAAATCTTCCACGAATTTGAAAAGAAAAAAGTCTTTCCAAAATCATTTCTGGAGGCAAGTATAATACTGATTACAAAACCAGGTAAAGACGGAACAAAAAGGAGAACTACAGGCCAATCTCCCTCATGAACATAGATGCAAAAATACTCAACAAAATCCTGGCAAATAGAATACAGCAAATTATCAAGAAGATCATACACCATGACCAGGTAGGATTCATCCCAGGCATGCAGGGATGGTTTAATATTCGAAAATCTATAAATGTAATACACTATATTAATAGACTGAAATCTAAAAACCACATGATTATCTCAATTGATGCAGAGAAAGCCTTTGGCAAAGTCCAAGACTCATTCATGTTCAAGGTCCTACACAAAATTGGAATAGATGGACTCTATCTCGACTTGATAAAAGCCATCTGTGACAACCCAAAAGCTCATATAATCCTAAATGGGGAAAAACTCTTCAATCAGGTATAGGACAAGGATGTCCTCTATCACCCCTCCTATTCAATGTAGTGTTGGAATCCATACCAACAGCCATTAGAAAAGAGGGAGAAATAAAGGGAATAAGAATAGGAAAAGAAGAAGTGAAATAATCACTATTTGCAGATGACATGATACTTTACTTGGAAGTCCCCAAAAATTCCACCAAGAAACTACTAGAACTGATAGGGAAATGCAGTAGCATAGCAGGATACAAAATCAATATGCAGAAGTCAATAGCATTCCTCTATACAGATAACAAACACACTGAAAGGGAAGCTATAGAAACAATACCTTTCACAATAGCATCGCGGAAAATGAAATACCTTGGGATTCACTTAACCAAGGAAGTCAAAGATCTTTTTATGGAAAATTACAACACCCTAAGAAAAGAGATTTTCGAGGATTTCAGAAAATGGAAAGATATTCCATGATCCTGGATAGGAAGATCCAAGATCGTGAAGATGGCCATACTCCCAAAATTGCTGTACAGATTTAATGCAATCCCTATCAAACTGCCACCAACATACCTCCCAGATATAGAGAAATCAATCCTAAAATTTATTTGGAACCACAAACGACCTAGAATAGCAAAGGCAATCTTGGCCAATCAATACAAGGCAGGAGACATCACAATTCCTGATTTGAATTTATACTACAAAGCCACTATGATCAAAGCAACATGGTATTGGCAACAAAATCGACCTGAGGATCAGTGAAATAGATTAGAATATGCAGAGGCATCTACGAAAACACTCATCCATGTTATCTTCGACAAAGGGGCTACACAAGCTCACTGGGAGAAAGATAGCCTCTTTAACAAATGGTGCTGGAAAACATGGCTTTCTACATGCCGAAAACTAAAACTTGACCCAGCTCTATCATCATGCACTAAGTTAATGTAAAAATGAATTAAACATCTAAACGTTAAAACAGAAACACTCAATCTCCTGGAAGAGAAATTAGGAGCAACTCTTGAAGACATAGGGGTAGGTAAAGAGTTCATGAACAAACATATATTCGCATGGGAAGCTCTTGAAAGAATCAACAAACTCTTCTTAAAGAGCTTCTGCATGTCAAAAGAAATTGTCAACAGAGTGAAAAGAGAATCCACAAACTTTGAAAAAATCCGAACTAATAAGCAATCTGACAGAGGTCTATTGTCTAGAACTTCTAAAGAACTAAGATATAACAGGGCCCTCAAATTTAAAGACCCAATTCAGAAATGGGAATCTGAGATGAATACACACTTCTCAGAGGATGAAATTAAAGAAGCAAATAAATATATGAAAAAATGCTCCACATCGCTAGCCATTCATGAAATGCAAATAAAATCAACACTGAGATATCATCTCACTCCAGAAAGAATGGCTATCATAGGGAAATCAACCAACAACAAATGTTGCAGAGGTTGTGGGGAAAAGGGAACACTTCTCCACTGCTGGTGGGAATGTAGACTAGTACATCCATTGTGGAGGTCAGTATGGAGACTCCTCAAAAGAGTAGGACTAGAAATCCCATTCAAGCCAGCTATCCCCCTACTTGGAACTTTCCCAAAGGATTTGGATACATTGTATCATAGAGATATATGTGTACCTATGTTTATAGCAGCACAATATGTGATAGCAAAATCTTGGAAACAACCAAGATGTCCATCACATGAGGAATGGTTGCAAAAGAGGTGGTATTTCCATACAATGGAGTATTACTCACGTATAAAGAATGATAAGTTTGAAGCATTTATACTAAAGTGGATGCCACTTGAACATACACTCATAAGTGAAATAAGCCAGACACACATGTGTAAATATTGTACAGTCTCCCTAGTATAACAAGCGAAAAGCAGAAATACAAAAGGAAATGTACAACAAGTAAAATCAATTGAGTCAGATAAGGCAAAGTGAATGGCATATGCTGCAGGATACTAATCAGCTTTTCTTCTGGATGGTTAACAACCTAAGATCACAAGTCAGGGTTGGAGAAATAGAAGAGCCACAAGGCCATCCAAGATTTTGGACCTAGCCTTTCATGGTCAGTGAAGACTCAGGTCATAGGAGAACCTGTACTACAATATCATGAGACTCAGGTGAGCTCCAAATTTTCTTAGCAAGGAGATTGTGGAGCCACAGAGGAAAGTGATTGATGTTCTATAGTTTGCCTGGGGAGAGTCCTCATGACTGTGTTATCACCATGACCTCCTAAACTATCTTCACTCTACCTCCAAATCTTCACTGATGTCAGATGTATTGTTCTGGTTAAGAAGACTGATCATTTCTAACCTACAGTGATTTTCCAAACAAATAATGTTTAGGGTTCTAAATCAAAATGTTGAGGCCCTAGTTATTCCTTGGGCCTCATTAATTGAAACTTTCCAACATTAACTGTGCAAGTCAAGTCACTCCCAAGCTCTCTGCAGTATTTACAGTAATACCTTTGTTTTATGCATGAAAGTCCCTTTATCTATTTTTAATTTGTTCCTTCACATTTTCAAAATCAGCTCAAAATGTTGATTTTATTGAGTGTTAGAATGACCTTTGTTGTGGTATCCTAGCATACACATACACACAAGCAATACAGTTCTAATTCAAATGTATTAGTTTACAATGTGTTTTTCCTGTCTTTATTGGAAATGTACTTGGAGTACATATTCTACTTTAATATTCAGGTTAGTTTTTGGAAAATACAGTCAGTGAATAATTCTGAATAAATGAATGGATTAGTCTACTTTGTATAACGAAAAAGTTATTTTATGGGCTTTGAAAACATATAATTAGAAAATACCTTATCTATTTTGACCTAAATTTCTCTTGCATTGATTAAAGATTATTTACACTTCACAACTGAAAAGGTAACCGTAAATTGCTTAGCATTTTAAAATTGAAATAGTCAATGATTCTATAAATATTACGTCATTTTATTGAAGAACAAATAGCAACGAGAGAGTTTCAAATCAAATTAACAGGACACATTCAATAATTAATACATTGTAATTTTTTTTAATGGTATGTTGTTATACAAGGTGCTTACATGATATTCTACTTACAGACACTATTAGAGCACATGTCTCTAATCAATGAATCAAGAGAATGTAGCTGTATACTTATCTTGTATTATTAAAGCTGAATTATAGTACAGCTCCAATAACTAGAACTTTCTATGTTGTTATCTTCCTAGTGGTTGTACATAGTACTAGAAGTTGGCATGATATCCTGTCCAAATACTATTAGTACAAATCTTGGTTCTTATAGAATTAAGCAGAAGTACTGTACATTTATCTTAACTGTTCTGTTAGGATACAAACACGTCATAGTTCTTACTTTGTATCCCCTTTTTTTTCTAGACCTGTCAAAGATGGGCACTCCATTGTCATTAAACCATTACAGGCACATGAACTCAGTGACACAAACACAGTCCAACAGTCCACAATAATAGTGAGTTATCTGAAGAAGTTGTTTAAGATAGCCATTTACAGCTCAACTTATCATTATGGACCAACATTATACACTTCATTTTTATACTTTTCTGCTGGATGGTTAAGACAGAGATAAAACAAGACCTATATAACAAAAAAATGTAGCTTTTGTATCTGATGAGGTCAGTTAAGTCTCTCAGGGTTTATCTTGTAATCCTGTACCTCACTCTGTAGATCCTTTGTCTGTGTCAGCCATGTGGATGAGTCATGGCCTTTGTTTGACCAGTTATCTTTCTGTGAGAGCCTGAGACAAAGTTTTCTCTCCATGTGACTCTCCCCAGGCACACTATAGATAATTGATCACTTTCCTGTGTGGCACCATAAACTCCTTGATGAAAAAATTTGGGACACAATTGAGTTCCATGATGTTACAGTACAGGTTCTCCTATGTCCTGAGTTTTCACTGACCATGAAAGGCTAGTGACAAAATGTTGGCTGCCCTTGTATTGATCAAATTTTTGATCTGTGAAGTTAGGTTGTTAACCATCCAGAGGAAAAGCTGATTAGTATCCTGCAGCATATGCTATTCAGTTTGCCCTAACTATCTGACTAAATACATTTTAGTTGTTGTTGTACATTACTATTTGTATTTCTTCTTTTGACTACTTATACTCGGGAGACCATATAATATTTTCACATGTGTGTCTGGTTTATTTCACTTATGAATATATATTCAAGTGGAATCCACTTCAATATAAATAATTCAAGTTTATCATTCTTTATAGCTGAGTAATACTCCATGATATAGAAATACCACAATATTTTAACTATTCCTCATGTCATGGACATCTTGGTTGTTTCTAAGGTTTTACTATCACAAATTGTGCAGCTATAAACATAGGAACACATATATCACTATGATATAATGTTTTCATTTCCTCTGGGAAAATTCCCAGTAGGGGGCTATCTGGCTTGAATGAGATTTCCAGTCCTACTCTTTTGAGGTGTCTCCACAGTGGTTGTACCAGCCTACATTCCCACCAGCAGTGAAAAAGTGTTTCCTTTTCCCCACACCCTCTTCTACATTTGTTCTTGGTTGATTTACTTATAATAGCCATTCTTTCTGGAGGGAGATGGTATCACAGTGTCGTTTTAATTCGCATTTCATGGATGGTTAGTGATGTGGAGCATTTTTTCATATATTTATTTGCTTCCTTAATTTTGTGCTCTGAAAAGTGTGTTTCCATCTCAGATGCCCATTTATGGATTGAGTCTGCAAAGTTGAGGACCCTATTATATCTTAGTTCTTTATATATTCTAGAGAGCAGGGTTTTGTCTGATTGCTTATTAGTTAGGAATTTTTCAAAATTTGTGGGTTGTCTTTTCAGTTTGTTAGCAATTACTTTTGACATGAAGAAACTCCTCAATAAGAATTGATCCCAGTTGTTAATTCTTTCAGGTGTTTCCCGTGCGAATACATGTTTGTCCATGAACTCTTTGTATACCCCTACCTCTTCAAGAGTTCCTCATACATTCTCTTCCAGAAGATTGTTTCTGTTTTAATGTTTAAATCTTTAATCCGTTTTGACTTTAGCTTCATGCATGGCGATAGAGCTGGGTCAAGTTTTACTTTTCGGCCTGTAGAAAGCCAGTTTTTCCAGCACCATTTGTTGCAGAAGCTATCTTTCTTCCAATAACATTCATTGGCCCTTCTGTCGAAGATCAGGTGGCTGAGTGCATTTGCAGATGCCTCTGCATCATCAAATCTATTCCATTGATCCTCAAGTCTATTTCTTGCCAGTACCATGTTGATTTTATCACAGTGGCTTTGTAGTATAATTTCAAGTCAGGAATTGTGTTGTCTTCTGCTTTGTCTTTGTTGGCCAGGATTGCCTTTGCTCTTCTATGTATTTTCTGGTTCAAAATAAAGGTTAGATAAGATTTCTCTTGGTCTGGGAGATATGTTGATGGCAGTTTGATAGGGATTGCTTTAAATCTGTACAACAATTTTGGGAGCATGGCCTTCTTCACGATTTTGTTTTTTCCTATCCAGGAGCATGGAACATCTTTCCATTTTCTGAAATCCTCTATACTCTCTTATCTTAGGGTGTTGTAATTTTCTGTGAAAAGAACTTTGAATTCCTTGGTTCAATGAATTCCAAGGTATTTCATTTTCCACGGTGCTACTGTAAAAGGTATTGTTTCTATAGTTTCCAACTCAGTGTGTTTGTTATTTGGAAAGAGGAGTACTATTAACTTTTGAGTTTTGACTTTGTATCCTGCTATGCTACTGATTTTCTACATCAATTCCAGTAGCTTCTTGGTGGAATTTTTTGGGTCTTCCAAGTTAAGTATCATGTCATCTGAAAATAGTGATAATTTAACTTTTTCTTTACATATTCTTCTTCCTTTTATTACTTCTCCCTCTTTTCTAATGCCTATGGCTCATGATTCCAAAATTGTATTGAATAGAAGGGATGATAGAGGCCATTTTTTTCTTGTACTTTATCTAAGAGTAAAAGATATCAGTTATTCCCCATTTTGAATTATATTAACTGTTGAATTGTCTTACATGGCTTTTTTCAAGTTGGGGTGGAATCCATCTATTCCAATTTTCTGTAGGATTTTGTACATGAGTGTTGGACTTTTTCAAAAGCGTTTTCTGCATCAATTGAGATAATCATGTGATTCTTAGAATTCAGTCTATTAACATAGTGTATTATATTTATAAATGTTCCACTATTGAACCATCCTTATATCCCTGGGATGAATCTTACCTGGTCGTGGTGTATGATCTCCTTGATTATTTGCTGTATTCTGTTTCTTAAGATTTTATTGAGGATTTTTGCATCTATACTCGTGAGGGAGATTGGTCTGTAGTTCTCTTTTTTGGTTGTGTATTTCCCTGATTTTGCAATCAGTATGATACTTGCCTTTGGGTATGATTTTGGGAGGACTGCTTCCTTTTTGATTTCATTGAAGAGTTTGAGGAGTGTAGGCATCATATCTTCTATAAATTTCTTGTACAATTCAGCTGTGAATCCAACAGGACCTTGACTTTTCTTTGACGGTAAGCATTGCACTACGTTTTGTATTTTGTTGGCAGTTATTGGCCTATTGAGAGTTGTTATATCTTCTTGGTTCAGTTTTGGCAATTTGTACTTTTCAAGGAATCTGTCCATTTCTTCTGTGTCTTCTATTCTGTGAGCGTTAAGATTCTCGAAGTAATTATTGATAATCTTCTGAATTTCCACTGGGTCTGTGGTGATTTCATCCTTTTCATTCCTTATTACATGTGCTTGAATTTTTTCTTTCTTCTTTTGATGAGGTTGGCTAGAGGCTTATCAACTTTATTTAGTCCTTCAAAGAACCAACTTTTTGATTTGTGGATTCTTTGAACTCTTTTTTTCATCTCAATTGAGTTAATTTCTGCTCTAATCTTTATGATTTCTTCCCGTCTTTGGCCTCTGGCTTTCGTTTGCTCTTCCTTTTCTAGATGTCAGGGGTGCCACATTATGGTGTTCATTTGTTTCCATTGTGTTTTCCTAACGTGTGAGTTCATAGCTATGATTTTTCCTCTAAGAACTGCTTTCATCGCATTCCATAAATTCTGGTAAGTTGTGCTTGAATATTCATTGAATTGCACATATTGTTGAATTTCTGGTTTAATTTCTTTTGTGACCCATCGATTGCTATGTAAGTTGTTGTTTAATTTCCATGAATTTAGCGGGTTTTTCTGATGTCTTTTGTCGTTTATTTGCAATTTCATTGCATTGTGTTGGGATAATATGCATGGGATAATTTCTGTTTTCTTGAATACACTTAAGCATGACCTATAGATTACTATGTGGTCTGTTTTGGAAAATTACACGTGTTCAGCTGAAAAAAAATCATGTTCACCTCTGGTTATGTGGAACACTGTATATTTCCACCAGGTCCATTTGTTCCAAGGTATGGTTCAGTTCTGCTACTTCCTTGTTCATTTTTTGTCTGTTTGATCTATCTTTTTGAGATACGGCTGTGTTAAGGTCTCCTGTTAAGACTGTGGTCTTGGATATTTGGTTTTTCATGTTCATTAAGATTTGTCTTACATAGTTGTATTCTATGTTTGGTGCATAGATACTTATGTGTGTTACTTCTCACTCTTGAATTTTTTCCCTAATCAATGTATAGTGGCCTTCTTTGTGTCATTTGATTATTCTTAGTTTGAGGTTCAGATGGTCTGAGAACAGAATTGCTAATCCTACTTTTTTCTGAGGTGCTATGGCATGTAGTATAGTTCTCCATCCTTTGACTTTGAATGTGTGAATGTCTTTTCGAGTTAAGTGTGTTTCTTGTATACAGCATACTTTTGGAGTTTATTTCCTAATGTACTGTGCCAGTCTATTTCTCTTAGTTGGTGAATTAATTATATTTACATTGATGGTAATAATTGAAATGTACTGACTTATGATTGTCATGATATTTACCTGCTGTTGTTTACTCCGTTTTATCCTGATTTTAATTGTTTGCCTGTTTAGTGGGTTCCTTTCATTCTCATTTGTGGAGTTCAGGTAATTGTGGTCTCTCTGTATAACATCTTTCAGTAGTCTGTGCATGGATGGCTTAGTCCTCAGGAAATTCTTTAGTTGCTCTTTGTCATAGAAGTATTTCACCTCTCCACCAAACTTGAAAGAAAGTTTTGCAGGGTATAATAGTCTGGGCTGGAATTTGATATCATACAGGACTTGACCTTTGCTCCATGCTCTCCTTGCCTTCATGGTTTGTGTAAGAAAGTCCGCTGTAATTCTGAAGGGTTTTTCTTTGAATGTGATCTGCTTCTTCTCTCTAGAAGCTTTCAGTATATTATACTTCTGTTGGATTTCTGGGATCTTGACTTTTATATGTCTTGGTGCGTTTTTACTTGGGTTGAAGTTATTTGGTGTTCTGTATACTTCAGTTACCTGAATGTTGGATTGTTTCCTGAAACTTGGGAAATTTTCTGCAATTACATCTGCCCATATACTTTTTATTTCATTTGTATTGACTCCTCCATTCTCACTGACGCCAATTAATCTCACATTGTTCATTTTGGCATGATGTTGCAGGTGGTGGATTATTTTTTTCTCCATTCGCATTGTTTTTTTTTTTTTTTTTTTTTTTTTTGAGACAGGGTCTCACTGTGCAGTTCAGGCTGGCCTTAAGCTCACTTTGTAGCTCAGGCTGGTCTCGAACTCACAACAGTCCTCCTGCCTCAGCCTCCCTAGTGCTGGGATTGCAGGCATGCGCCACCATGCCCAGCTCTCCATTCTCATTGTTTTTAAGAGATCCTTTCTCACCTTTTCTCTAGCTGCACCAGTGTCCTCAAGATCTGAAACTCTGTCTTTGCTTTCACTCAGACAGCTTTGTAGACTCGTGATTGATATTTTTAGTTCTTCTATATCTCTTTGACTCTTCTTCATGTGTTCTATTTCTTTTCTGTATTGCTCATTCCAGGGATACGTCATATTTATGATCTCCTCTATTTTTTTTTTTTATCAATGTCTTCATTAAAGGTGGCTATTAATTCTTTTACTACACTGTTTGTTCCATATTGAGTTTCCTCTTTATATTTCTGGAATTGATTTTCTACTTCAGATTCTATAATGTCAGAGAATTCTTTTTTAATTCAGAAATTATTTCTGCTTTGAGTTCCTCTTTACCTTTCTGCTGTTGTTTCTTTTCTTGCAACACTGTTAATTCATAGGTTTCACCTGGAAGAGTGTTCCATGCACTTCTTCTGGGTGGGCACTGGATTTCCTCTATCTGTTTCTGGATTTGATTCATTACTTCAGATGATATGTATTCAAATGTTTCTTTTTTGTTTCAGGCATTAATTCTGGTCTGAGTTTCTCCATACCTTTCTTTTGTTGTTCCTTTGCTGCTGTATCTGTTAATTCATTCATTGCAGCTGAGCTAGTGTCCTCTGCACTTATTGTTGGACTTGTGGCCCGAGATTGCATTTTTCTCCTTGTTTTTGTCATTTTGCATAGCATTTACCTTTAGTGTAGAGCATTGGTGCAAGTATAACCTTAGAGCATAATAAGATTTGGGTGCCAGTCTATTGATTTTGAGATTATCCAATTTTGCCTTGCCTGGATCTAGCTGTTGTGTTCAGTTCCTTTTTGCTGCTGCTTTACTGGTGCAACTGTGAGCCTGTGGTTCCCCTCTGTTGGGTCCCTGGTTCGGGGAGCACTAGGGAGTGTAGAAGCTCTCCCTCCCACTCGCCAAGCCAGACGGGTGTGGATCGAGTGATGGGAGAGTCACAGATGTTCTCTCTCCTGTTTCGTGTTTTGGGGCAGGGGCTCAATTGATTGGCCTAGGAGGCCTGTCTGCGTTGTCTCAGGCAGGTCTTTGGCTAGGATGTCTTGGGACCTGCTGCTCTGGATGGCGCAGAGCGTGAAGGTAGAAGTCAAAGGCTCTCCCACACACTCACCATACTGTTCTCACGTGGATCTAGTGCCCATAGTGTTGGAAAAGTTCTCACGTGCTCAGCAACCTTGGGGGACAGGGGGTCTGGGGAGTTGCCAGGCAAGTTGGCCCTGTATGTCTCAGGCAAGTCACTCGCTGGGTTGGCTTGGGTGTGGGTGCTCTGTGTAGTGTGGCGCTCATGTGGGGAGAAGCCAAAGGCTTTCCCTCAGACTCACCATACAGACACAAAACCAGGATGTCGAAAGAGTCAGGAAAATTCCCACTCAAACGGCAGTCTTCAGAGCAGGGGCTATTACATTGTTTTTATATTCATTTTTTGAGAATAGATTCAATTGTATATATATATATATATATATATATATATATATATATGAATTAAAAATAATAAAACATTAGAAATGATGCAGAATTTCATTGAACAGAATAATAAGAATCCAACAGTGGCTATTATTATTATTTTTTTTTTTTTTTTTTTTGAGACAGGGTCTCACTATGCAGCTCAGGCTGGCCTTAAGCTCGCTTTGTAGCTCAGGCTGGTCTCGAACTCACAATCCTCCTGCCTCAGCCTCCCGAGTGCTGGGATTACAGGCATGCGCCACCACGCCCGGCTCAACAGTGGCTATTATATTGAATAAGTTTTCTCCTAATTATTTGTTCAGATTATTAGATATAAACATGCAATATTGATATAAAAAATTAAGCATTAAATTCTTCTTTCAATTGGACACTAGAAATCAACAGTACAATTATCCAAGATATCCTTTGCATATACATATATATACTTTTTCTCTTCCTTCTTTCTTTTCTCCTTTCCCTCATCCCTGTTATTTTTTCCCTTTGAACTCTTTTTTCCCATTTCGCTGTATCTTTCATACCTTTCAAATTTTGTTTACTGTTTCAGGTTGTTACACTAGAGGGACAATGAGATGTTTATACATGTGAGTCTGACTTATTTCACTTATTTATTTTTCCTGAGAGATAGGTACTTATTCTAAATTCATGTAATCTTTTAAGACTCTGGTTCATTTTGTAAAAGAAGGTATGTAACAAAACCTATATGCCTTAAAAGTAAGAAATTTCACAATAAATTTTAAAAGTTTGAACTACTAATCAAATTGTATTTTGTCATTTTATGGACTAAGCCAAGTTCTACACAATGTCTCCTCAAGGGTCCTACCAACAAAATTCATATTATACCATCTTCCTCTGAGTTTTACTAACACTAACTTGAAGACATACAAAATAAAAGATAGACAGAAAAGGTATAAAACAATAATATGTAGTGAGCCTTTTCCTTCTAGTGTGAACATTTTGGGAAATTTAGTGCCTTATTCAGTGCCATGAACTCTAACAGACATACATATTTTATAGGAGGTCAGAGTTTCATGAAAATTAGAAATAAACTCATTTTATTTTTTTATTTTTTATTTTATTTATTTTTCTTATTTTATTGAAATACAAATGTCAATCAGACAGTTTCAAGACACCTTAACCATACAGATTCGATAAATTATTACATTGCAAACTGCTTTCATAACGTTTTGGTATTGTACAAGGTGCATACATGTTATTATATTTACATATATTATTTTAGCAGATATCTCTTATCAGTGAATTAAGAGTGTAGCTGTTTACTTATCTTATTTTTTATACCTGAATTATATCAAAAATTCAATAATTATTTTCCTAGTGGATGACCGTAACACTAGAAGCCGACATAATATCCTGTCCAACCACCATTAGTGCAGATCTTGCCTCTCATAGAATTATGTAGAAGCACAGCGTTATCTATCCCAACTGTACTGTCTATACACACACATCACGATTTTTTCTTTCTACACCCCTTCCTTTGTCTACACCTGTCAAAAGTGGGCACTCCATTGACATTCAATTACCTTAGGTGCTTGAACTCGACACCACAATCCAACACAGTCCAGCATTCTACAACCATAGTGAGTTATTCAAAGAAATTGTCGACCATATCCATTTACAGCTCAGCTTAATATTATGGGCTCACGATGTATACTTAATTTTTATACTTTTCTGCTGGAGAGGACACTAGCTCAGCTGCAATGAATAAACTCATTTTAGTCTAAGAATAAACAGAAAATCCCTGACCATCAAAATTTGGTAATATAAAATGACTAAGACCAGTTACAAGATTAAATACTACAAGAGCATAAAAACACATTTATGTATTTGTGAAAACTCTTAAAGGACAGTTGTACCTCCCTAATGTCTTCCACAGAATGCAAATCAATAGGAAAAGACATTTCAGCATTGGACTCTAGTGAATATTAAATGCCAAATGCTTCCTAAAACTAGCAATAACTTCCCAATGCTGCATTGATTTCCCCCATTGCATTGTCATCTTGCTAATAAAGCATGCCTTAATGGACTTCTAGTACATATGCTGATGTGTGTCACGCACCATGTTAGAGACCCTAGTCTCATGAGAACAATTTGTGAATAAAGAGCATATGCTCACAGAACCACAGTCCTCACTCAAACATCTGATTTAGGAAAGTATTGCTCCTACCATAAATTTCTGTCTTAAGTTTTCGTTTTTCCAGGTTCTGCATGATATAAGACTTATGTTTATTATCCTATGGGAATATAAACTACTGCAGTAAAAGGGTATTGACCATACAGTTCTGAACAGCATCTTCCAAGTTCAAATGCTTGTGCAATGAATATCAAAATTGTTCAAAATTTTATATCACCTATGTACTTTATAAATCTAAATCTCTTTGGATCCAATCCCTAAGGATTATGATTCTAATGTGCCCTGCAACATTAATATTGGGATTTTAAATTATTTTTCAAACTCATATCTATATACTTTATATTCTTTATATTTTCCATAATTCTATTGTAGAACAAGTAGGAATGAGAGTGTCACACCAAATTAGTAGGACAGATTCAATAATTAATATATTGCATATTGTTTTCTTAGTGGTTATTTGTTGTACAAGATGCAGACATGATATTCTACTTACAAACAGTATTAGAGCAGATCCTTCTATTCATTGAATTAAGAAAATGTTGCTGAATATCTATCTTAACTTTTTTGAAGATACAGATACAAAATGGACATTCATTTGTATACCCTTTTTGTTTAGTTTTGTTATTTAAATATTATAGGTGTGTGAATTCAGCAAAATATTTCCAAATAGTCCAGTAGTCCATAATAGTATTGGGATATCACTATGTCTGGCAATGTCAGGAGTTGTTGACTTGGATCTTTTTCAGCTCAGTATGATTTGGCTTTACTTCTTGTACTTTGTTTTTATACTTTTCTGCTGAATGGTTAAGACCAAGATAAAGCAAGACCAATGTAATAAGAATTGTAGCTATTATATCTGAATAAGGTCAGTCAAATCCCCTCAGAATTTATCCTGAGACCCTGTACCACAGTTTGTAGATCATTTGTCTGTGTCAGCCATGTGGATGAGTCACGGCCATTATTTGACCAATTTGCTCTCTGTGAAATCCTAAGAGAATGTTGTCTCTCCATGTGGTTCTAATTAGGCACACTCTACATCATCTATCACTTTCTACTTTGGTCCCATAATCTCCTTGATCAGAAAATTTGGGACACAACTGAGTTGCATGATTTTACAGTTCAGATTCTCATATGTCCTGAGTCTTAGTTGATCTTGAAAGGCTATGGCTAAAATGTTGGCCCTTCTTTTTCTCTAATTTTTGGTCTGAACACTTAGGTTGTTAATATTCCAGAAGAGAAGTTTATTGTTGTTACTGTACTACCTAGGCTGTTGAGCTTAACCTCACTATCTGTCTGAGTATCAAGCATCTTAGGCTTAACATGAAACAGGTATTTTTCATCAAGTATTAATATGTTAAACTTTAAGTCCATATAAATATAATGTAAGACTTTTAAAAAATAAAATACATTTTAAAAACAGGAATAAACAATTATATATGTTTACACATAGGCTGAGAAATCTAACATTATACAGCATTGTAGCAGAACAGTCCCGCAACACTCCTTTTCCTGTCTCCTGCCTTCATTTACCACCCTCAATTCTTTTTAAACAAACATCTACCCATGAGACAGCATGGCAACAAGCAGAGTGTCATAACAAGAAGCATGTATTCACAAGACCAGAATAACAGGCACTTCAAGCATGAACCTGCTATTACAAATTGCCATCTTCAGTGCAGTTGCTTAGTTTACAGGTATCAGCATACATTCATCTGGGTGAGAATTCTGCCAATTACCTAATAGATTCTAAAATCTTCTGAAGATTCTCAGGATCATTGCCTTACCCATCTTGTACATATAACTATATGGCTTTGCATCTTGTGTTTCTTAGCTCTTCTCACTCTCTTTTCATGGTCTTGTCTTCAAGTTCTTGCTTTCCTTTTAATTGTGTTACAACTTTCTATTTGTATTTCTTCTTTTGAGTTCTTATGCTAGAGGGACTATATGATATTTACACATGTGTGTCTGGTTTATTTCACTTATGAGTGTATGTTCAAGTGGCATCTACTTAGATATGAAGGCTTCAATTTTATCATTCTTTATAGCAGAGTAGTACTCCATTGTATAGAAATACCACAACTTTTTCATCCATGCCTCATGTGATGGGCATCTTGGTTGTTTCCAAGGTTTGGCTGTCACAAATTGTGCTGGTGTAAACATAGATACACATATATCACCATATGATGTTTTCAGTTCTTCCGGATAAATTTCCAGTAGGGGGATAGCTGGTTTGAATGGGATTTCAAGTCCTGGCTTTTTAAGGGTTCTCCAGAGTGATTTCCATAATGGTTGCTCCAGTCTACATTTCCATTAGCAGTGGAGAAAGGTTCCTTTTTCTCCACAGCCTCTCCAACATTTGTTGTTGATTGATTTCTTTATGATAGCCATTCATTCTTTGGCGAGATGGTGTCTCAGTGTTTTTTTTTTTTTTTTAATGTCTTTTTGAGACAGGGTCTCACTATGTAGTTCAGGATGGCCTTAAAATCACTTTGTAGCTCAGGCTGGTCTTGAACTCACAACAATCCTCCTGCCTCAGCCTCCCAAGTGCTGGGATTACAGGCATGTGCCACCACACCCGGCCTACAATGAACATACCAATAGAAATATATCACAAAAAAATTGCTTCAATTTTTTCACCCAGTGTGTCTTCACAGGTGAAAATTGAATGTTCTGTATACATCACTTACACTGATAGCATGTAGGATTTATTTTCCTGTTTTTTATTATAGGACGTAGTTGACATTTTTTTCTTTTGTTTTTTGTCATAGTATATCCTCGGGATGCTGCTCCTGCCTGTTCACTAATTGGTCCACCACTGTGTTCCACAAAATTTTTGTATACTTCCTACTTCCATGGGAAGAACCATTTTGTTTTTTGTCTGGTGTAAATGATCTCCTATGAATTCCAGTTCCCATCCTCTACAAAGATTGTCTGTGGAATTTTTTCATGTTGTTTTCTATAAATTATCAATCTACACATATCACACATGTTCAGGATTAAGAAAAAACAACCAGTGGTCAATGTATTTCCAGTGATGTCATAGTTGCTGCATAATTCATTGGTATCTACTCCACCTTTGGTTTTGTTTTAAAAAGTTTCCATCTCAGGATTCAATTTTGTTGAAGTTTCCCTATCAATATTTCCATCATAGTGCAAAGTTGACTTTAGCAATACCAGTTTGTTTTTCTTTGCCATATTCAAGGCCAATGTAAATATTTCTGAAATCCAAAGTTTATATTATGAAAATCTCTCTTTCAAATAATGTTTTGGAGGAAATTTCTCTTTTATTTCTGTGTATAGTGTCTCTGTGGCTCAACTTGTGCTCCGTCAGCAAATATCAATTGGAGACCAACAAACTACTGTAGAACGTCGCATTCCTGTTAATTTGGGAGACGTGCGAAACAAGTCTGGTCACATTATTTGAATTTTAATTATTTTGATAAGGACCTGTTAGCTAAGTTTTAGGGTAAATTTCTGCATCAAAATTATAATGTCTTTGCTTCTACAATGGAATAAAATTTTATTTTGACACATTTCTCTTTCATAGGTAACTACTATGATTACCATGACAAATCTGCTAAGTATATCAGAAATATGAATATTTTCAGTTGAACTAGCTAAACATCATAATAAATACATTTTTGGATATAGCTATTTGTGCTTATATAATATTTTATTTATATCTCAACACTTGTGTATTTCACAACATTTTATAGCATTTTGTCTTTAATGATTTCAACACAGAATGACAGTGCTGGCTTTCTGTCCAATAGTTTTCACTCCTGCCAAGACCCACACTATATTTTCATAATTAGTCCCAACGTTGGATCATCAAAATGGTTGGTGTGACTATTTTGTAACATTTCAGTTAGTCAATATGTATTGCTGTTTTCTTTGTCATCTGAATCAAGGAAGCCTGCATCGCCTGTGTCTGTATGAGTTGATTTTTGCTCCAATTTACTGTCACAGGAACTTTGGCTCACAGGGCCAACTCAGAGTCTGCATAATCATGATGATCATCATCATAATCATTGTCCACCCACACCATTCTTCTATTAAGAGGAAGTATTTTTGTATGCTGGATAATCTTCATCATCCACTCATGAGTAATATGATGACTCACTTTTGACCTCCTCCCAAACTTGCAAATCTGCTTTTTTCATGTGTCATTGCACAGTACTGGGCTACTTCTACCAGAAAATAAAAAAAAAGAATTAAAAACAAATCCTAGAGAGGTATGAGCACGTTAAACTTCCTGTGTTCCTCAGGTAAATAGTATAGAAACTATTCTACAGAGTGCCATGTCAGTCCTTCTTTGACGCTTTTGCCTTTCATTGTCCCAAGTGGGCAAACATAATAATTGCTTCCTGTATCTCTCAGGGAAAGTATCTGAGATGCAAATCTGGCTACTATTGTGCAAATGTAAAATAAAATCACAGTAGAAAATTAAGTGATGGATTTGTGGGATCCAAAAGTGGGATCCACATTTGTCTTAAAAGTGAATGTAATCTATACAATGAGTCACTTCAAAAGGACTAAGATACACTTTCAATTATAACAGGAATTTATTCCATGTGGTGGAAGAGATGTATTCTAGGCTCTAGTTTATGGTGCACAAATAATTTCAACTGTACACCCAGTGATCAAAGAAAAAAGCAGCTATCAGGATGTAATAAAGTTACTGAAAAGCTGAAATCAGAGCATGTGTATGCCAACAAAACTGTGCCACAAAAAGAAAAGCTGTGTCAAGATGACAGAGAAATTAAAAGAACACCCGTATATCAGGCTTTCGATTTTAAAAGAAGTTCACCTTATGCCAGGTACCTCTCCTTGAATCATTGGATAAGAGTGACAAGGATGACGTGTCAGTGTGTTGTATTATCTTCAGGGGCTTCCATAATATTTGTCTCTCCAAGAAATGAATTTAATTAAATTACATGTAAGAAATAGTTACTGAAATTCAGGCCAGTAACTCTAGCACACCTGTGCTCTGGATTGGAGCTAGAGAAATTTCTAAGATCCTTATCATTTTTCACGTCTGCTTTTCTTGGAATGAAGGAGGATTTTAATGATGCCCAAAGTCAACTGAATGGAGAGGAAATGGTCTTCCATCCCCAACTGTGTTACCTGTGATTAAGCTATAGGTTCTGCAACTATCTCAACAACCACACTTTTATTTTTAATAGTGAAAAATCTTCCTTGGTACTCTTTGAAGAAAATTAAAGGTGGGAGGGAAAAATCCAATCCATTCTGCACAGCCCTAGGTGCAGCCATCTCAAGAATTTCCCAGATAACTGGAAGGAACCAAGGTGTGTTGCAGAGGCTAGTATCCCAGGGCAGACTTAGGAGATTTGGGCCCCTTTATTCCATAATCTCTTCTCAAAACAGTGAGAGAGCTACAACATCGAAGGATTCTCACCAACACCAGCGGCAGCAGAAGTTCTCTTCCCACCCCACATCCCCAGCTCCTGGAAGACAGAAGAAAAACAAGTGAATAATCACTTCCGAGTTCATCCAGTTGCTTGTGTTTGTCTGAGTCACCATCTACCATCTTACATCAATACTTGACCACTCTAAGTTCCCACTGAATTCTCTGGAACCACTTGGGCCATAGGTGCCAATAGTTTATCTTACCTTTACCAGGCCCCTGTAGAGTACTCAGCACTGACAGTTGACATACTGGAGTGTGCACTTGGCACCTTAGATATTGTATAACTCACCACCCAATGCTCACTGTCCCACACCTTCTCTGGACCTAGATGCAAGTACTATATCTGTCATGCAGCACTAGTCATATGTAGATTGGGTCTCCATTGGATTCTGAACACCCATATGAGTCTTCACTTGGGTCTCTAAGTTTTCTAGAGCTACTATTCAGTTCCATTCACCTCATTCCTTCCTTGTGAAAAGCAGAGAATCTTTATTGCAACATGAATCAGTCTTACACACATGGGAATCACTCCTTAGAATTCTAGAACAGATGGAATCCACACCTGGCACATTAGACCAATACCATGCATTCTGGCATCTGCCTAGAAGTTAGCACTGGTGCCTACCTCAACTTAATTGCATGGTGCCCTGGGCTCACATGAGTTTCAACCCACAACCTCTATCCTTATCTGTCCCTCCCTGGAATCAGCACAGTTTCCATGCATCAGTCCCTGGAAAACCTGTGACTCCATTGGGTGTCCTAGGGCTACATAAACCTCCACATGGAGTTTCAAGCTGATCCTACAACCAACAAAATCTCTATGAGGTACCCAGTATTTGTCACTAGCCCACTGGAGGCTACATAAGTTTCCCTGGGCACATTTGAGTTTTCACCTAGTTTCCATGATTCCACGCCATCATTGGACCTATGTTCCCACTTGGACAGTTGTTGAAAGTTGAAATACACAGAATGGGGAGCCTTAAAACAGAGGGTTTGTCACACAAACACACAGGCTATAAAGAAAGACGGAAAATAATATGAATTGTTGGATAAAGATTGCATGGTTTGGAAGAAAAACACTTGTTTGGAAATAAATATTTTGTTTTTTTCCTCTCTTTTCTTTTTCTGTATTTAGAATAGGGTCTACAGGTTCTCATTACATATATCAGACTTACAGTGATTCTCCTGTTACAGCATCCCAAGTGCTGGGATTACAGGTGCATGCCAGCAATCCCAGTCCCCATAGCCATCTCAGCACATCGCGGGGGCCGGGCCAGCATGTTACACCAGGCGACTGAACCCAAGCCACTTCCCTCTGCCTAAGCTGGCATTTTAGTTTGATGAGCTATCAGGCCAGCCCCTCTTTCCTTTCTTTCTTTGCACAATTTTTATCCTTTACTATTTTTTAGTGGAGTTTAGAGTTCTCCATCCTTTTCATTGTTATTTATATCGCTTGTTAAGTGTACCCTTTTCCCTCTTTGTCTCTTCACTTTTCTCTTTCAATTTGATTCCTTATTTTATTAATTTTTCATGATTTATTTATTTTGTGCAGGGTCTCATTATGCGACTTGGACTCATAGTGATCCTCCTCTCTCAGCCAGCACAGCACAGGGATTATAGGCGTGTATCACCATGCCTGGTTTCTGGGACTGCATGGCATGCCTGGAATTCTGGAGCCAGCAGGACATGCGCTACTGAACCTGGTTATTGAACCTGGGACCTTGTACTTTCTAGGGAAGTTCTTATGTTGCCAAGCTATCTTCCCAGCCCTGGTTCCTTATTTGTTTTCCTCTAGTTTAATTTTTATGTTTTATTATCTACACTTTTCCTTGTTGCTCTCTTCTGCTATTGCTATACAATACTACCAATTTTCTGCTACTTTAAAATAGGATCCTTTGATATCAATTTTATCATATTCTTTCAATCTTCCATTTCTTAAATTGTCAGATTTTGGTTTTTCATTTTTCCATTCCTCACAAGATCTATCTTTAGCTGCATAACCACTAACCATTGTGATTTTTTTAAATAATTAACTTAGTTATCAACTGTCTCAGGCACTTTTCTCTCTGCTGGGACAAAATGAAGGAAGGAAAGGTTCAACATAAGTGGAGATTTAAGTCCATATTCAGCTGGATCCAAGGTAGAGTGGTACATATCAGAGAAAAGCTATTCATGGTGGCAGCAAAGAGCAAGAAAAAAAGGGCAAGAGCAGTGGTAGCAATGGATAGAGAGCAAGGCTGTTTCTCTCATGTTGCATTTAGGCTATCTGCCCCAGACTAGTTGCAGTACCCATACTCATAATCCCAGCAGCACTTACATCCATAAACCAAGAAGCACTTACAGCTAGCTCTGGATCAGGAATTGATCTAAAAGTCCTCCCCATGACTACGTGAGGTAGGGGGAAAAACTAGACACAAACCATAACCTTCTGTCCCTGAACACTCAGAGATTTATATACATTGCTTTATGAAAAAGGCATCTTAATCAATTTCTAAGTTTATAAAATCCTAAAATTTCCAGCATAAGATTTTTGGAGGAGAACTAGACATATACAGTAACAAAGACAATTTACTATGGTAAAAAAAGTTGTGAAGAATTTTTTTTTAGAAAAAAATATTTTTATTCATAGAATTAAAAAATGTAGGTATATATCTATCCTAACTATTTTGCATATACAGATACAAAATGGTCATTCGTTTGTATCCCCTTTCTGTTTAGTTTTGCCAGAGAAGAGTATAACATTATCATTAAAATACTGTAGGTGTGTGAATTTCGCAAAATATTCCAACAGAATCCAGTAGTCCATAATAGTAGTGGGTTGTCCATAGGACTGGGAAAGTCAGAAGTTTTTCACTTGAGCCTTTTATATCTCAGCCTATTAATATGGCTTCACTTTTTATACCTCATTTTACACTTTTCTGTTGGATGGTTAAGACCAATTTAAAGCAAGACCTATATAACAAGAAATGTAACTTTTATACCTGATAACATCAGTCAAGTCCCCTCAGAATTTATCTTGTAATCGTGTACCACAGTTTGCAGATCCTTTGTTACTGTCAGCCATGTAGATGTGTCATGGCCATGGCTTGAATAATGTGCTTACTGTGAAAGCATCAGAGAAAGCTTTATCTCCATGGAACTCTCCTTAGGCACACTCTACATCATTGATCACATTCCTGTGTGGCCCCATAATCTCCTTGATCAGAAAATACAGGACACAAATAAGTTACAGAATGTTACAGAATAGATTCTCCTATTTCCTGAGTCTTCACTGAAATTGAAAGGCTAGAGCCAAAATGGAAGTCCTTGAAGCCCACCTTTACTCTCTAATTTTTCTTCTGCAAACTGAGGATGTTAACCCTGCTAAGAAAAGCTTATTATTACCCTACAACATATGCAGTTGAGTTTAATTTATCTGTCTGAATATCAAACATCTTAGGCATAATACGGAACAGATATTATCCATCAAGTATTGATATGTTAAACTCTAAGTCTCTAAAGAATACGAAGAAAAAAATTGAAAAAACTAAAAAATATTTTAAAAATATGAAAAATACATTTACATACACAGAAGTTTAGAAATGTAACAATACACAGCATTGGAGCAGGACATTCCTGTGACTTTTTTGTCTTGTCTCTTTTTGTCATTTATTAAACGTTTAAAAAATTTACTAGAAAGACAATATGGCAGTAATTGGTATGTCATGACAAGCGATATGTATTTAGAAGACCAGAATGACAGACATTCAAAGCATGACACTCCTATTACACATTGTTATATTCAGTGCAGTTTCTTTCTTTCTTTCTTTTTTTTTTTTTTTTTTTTTTTTTTTTTTTGTCTTTTTGAGACAGGGTCTCACTATGCAGTTCAGGCTGGCCTTAAGCTCACTTTGTAGCTCAGGCTGGTCTTGAACGCACAACAATCCTCCTGCCTCAGCCTCCCGAGTGCTGGGATTACAGGCATGCGCCACCATGCCCGGCTCAGTGCAGTTTCTTAATTCACAGATATCAGCATATATAGTTAGATAGGGTAAAAATCCTACCAATCAACTGTTAGTTTCAAAAGCCTGTTGATGTTTTTCATAATCATTTCCTTATCCATCTGGTGAGTATAAATGCATGGCTTTGCCTATGTCGTGTTTCCTAGCTTTTTTTCATTTCCCTGTATTCGTTGTGTAATCCTCAAGTTCATACCCTCCTTTAAATCATGTTAGAACTTTCCCTCTGTATTTCTTCTTTTGAGCTTATACAGTACGGAGACTATGCTATATTTACACACGGGGGTCTGGTTTATGTCAGTTATGAACATATCTTCAAGTGGCACCCATTTAAATATAAATGCTTCAAGTTTATTATTCTTTATACTTGAGTAATACTCCATTGTATAAAAATACCACATCTTTTCATCCATTCCTCAGGTGATGGGCATCTTGGTTGTTTCCAAGATTTGGTTATCACAAATTGTGCTGCTATAAGCATAGGTACACATATATCAATATGATATGATGTTTTCAGTTCCTCTGGGGAAATTCCAGTAGTAGAATAGTTGGATTGAATGGGATTTCCAGTCCTAGATTTTTAAGAAGTTTCCATAGTGATTTCCATAATGGTTCCACCAGTCTATATTACCACCAGCAGTGAAAAAGGATTAATTTTTCCCCACATCCTGTGCAACATTTGTTTTTATATGATTTGTTTATGATAGCCATTTTTTCTTGGGTGAGATAATATCTCAGTGTTTTAATTTGCATTATATGGATGGCTAGTGATGTGAAGCATTTTTTCATATATTCATTCGCTTCTTTAATATCATCCTCTGAGAAGTGTATGTTCATCTCAGGAGCCCATTTCTAGATTTGTGTCCTTTAATTTTGGTGCCCTAATGTTTCTTAGTTCTTTATAAATTCTAGAGAGCAGACCTCGTCAGTGCTTATTAGTTATGATTTTCTCCAACTTCGTGGGTTGCCTTTTCACTTTGTTGGTAGTTTTTGTTGACATGCAAAAACTTCATAATAAAAAGAGATCACAGTTGTTAATTGTTCCAACTATTACCAGTGCAATTTGATTTTTGATCACAAACTCTTTGCCTACCCCTATGTCTTCACGAGTTTCTCCTACTTTCTCTTCCAGGAGATTGAGTGTTTCTGTTTTAATGTTTAGATCTTTAATCCACTTTGACTTTAGGTAGACCTCAGTCAAGTTATACTTTTTAGTGTGTAGAGAGCCAGTTTTTCCAGCAGCACATATTAAAGAGGCAATCTTTATTTCATGAAGCATATTTGGTCCCTTTCTCAAAGACCAAGTGGCTGAGTGTGTTTATAGAAGCTTCTGCATCTTCTAATCTATTCCATTGATCTTCACTTCTATTTTGTTGCTGTTTTTATCACAATAGTATTGTAGTATAATGTCAAGTCAGTGATTGTAATGCCTTCTGCATAGCCTTTGTTGGTTAAGATTGCCTTTGGAATTCTAGGTCTATTGTGGTTCCAAATAAATGTTAGAGTTAAATTTCTCTACATCTTTGAGTATGTTAGTGGTAGTTCAATAGGGAATGCATTAAATCTGTACAGTAATTCTGGGATTATGGCCATCGTCACAATATTGGTTCTTCCTATTCAGGATCAGGGAATATCTTTCCATTTTCTGAAATCCTCTACTGTCTCTTTTTTCAGAGTACTGTAATTTTCCTTGAAATGATCTTTGATTTCTTTAGTTAGATTAATTCCAAGGTATTTCATTTTCCATGGTGGTATTGTAAAAGGTATTGTTTTTCTGATTTCCTTCTCTCCAGGGAGGTGGCTCTGTTGAATAAATGCTTCCCTGGCAAGTGCATGGGCCTGAGTTCAATTCCCAGTTCTGACAATAAAACAACAACAGCAAAAATCCAAGACTTTTATAATTGACTGACCTTACGAGATACAAAAGTTACATTCCTTGTTATACATGGCTTGCATTATTTTTATCTTAACCATCCAGCAGAAAAGTACAAAACTGAGGTGTAAGCCATATTAATATGCAGAGCTGTGAAAGGCTCAAGTCAGCAACTTATTCCACTGCCAGTCCTGCAGATAACCCATTATCAGTGTGGACTGCTGGATTCTTTTGCAGGTGTTTTGCTGAATTCAGTGACCTACTGTATTTAGATTCCAATTGAATACCCACCTCTGACTGGACTAAAAAATTCGGGGACACAAACAGAGACTATTTTGTATGTCAATATACAAAATAGTAAGGGTAAATATAAAACTACTTTTGCTTTACTCAATGAGAACAAAGAGTTCTATTAGTGTTTGGACGGGATATCTTGTCTGCATCTTTTACTATGGAAAACCACTAAGAAGATAACAACATACGATGTATTAATTATTGAAGCCATCCTATTAATAAGTGTTTAAATTGTCTCATTGCTATTTGTTAATCAATAAAACAAAATGAAACAAATTAAAATAAAATAAAATAGAAGGAAGTACATTATAAATGTGACATTTCAGAAATAGCTTTAACGAAGGAAAAACAAAATAAACGTCTTATACACAACTACAAAAATAAATGATAAAACAGTGTAGACATAGGACAAAAATGCAGTCGATTGTAATTTGTATATTGAAAGGTCATAAATTTGTTCATCAGTCTGAACAAAATGCATCAATGTCATTGAGTGTAGTCATTTTCTTTTTCCCTAAAATTATAATGCCAACAATTTTTATGCTTCAGAGAATAAGCAAGCTCATGTTACACATATATTTGTAAATAAAAATATCATTTTAAGGGATAAAATATCTCTTTATATTATTGAAAAATTCAGTGACTTTGTTACTACACCATACGTCTGCTGAACACCACTGTAAAACCTATTGATTGATATGTTTTCTTTTATTAATGATTGTTTTATGTACTCATGAATGTTAAACACACAATGCCATTGCAAATTTCTCAAAATTCACAAAATCATTAAGTAATTTTTATCATTGATAAAGAATAATAATAATTTCCCTCTCTCTGTGTTTGTTATCTGTGTAGAGGAATCCCAACGACATTCGCTTAATGACTTTGTGTCCTACTATACTACTGAATTTGTGTATCAATTGTAGTGAATTCTTGGTGGAGTACTTTTTGGGTCTTCCAAGTAGGGTATCATGTCATCTGTAAATAGTGATAATTTAACTTCTTCTTTACCTGTTCTTATTCATTTTAATTTTCTCTCTTCTCTAAAGGCTCTGGCTAATGAGTTCAGAACTATATTGAGTATGAGTTGTGAGAGAGGACAACCTGGTCTTTTTCTTTTTTTTTCCATTTATTTTTATTTTATTAAAATACAAATGTCAATCAGACAGTTTCAAGACACCTTAACCATACAGAGTCGATGAATTAATACATTGCAAACTGTTTTCATAACGTTTTGGTATTGTACAAGGTGCATACATGATATTATATTTACAGGTATTATTTTAGCAGATATCTCTTATCAGTGAATTAAGAG